>JAKSZP010006629.1:0-246113 GCA_022478985.1 Massospora cicadina | reverse complement strand
GGAAAGATAGGCTTTGGTTTATCAGAATGAGGGAAAATATTCTGGGGCAGAACAAACCTGTGTGGTAATGATTTGATATATTGCACCCAATCACTGGCGGGTAAAATCTTCTCACCTCAGGGGACCTCCACCACGCCTAAAAAGGGGGGAGTCCCCACTTAGGAAGTGGTATGGAATGAGACGCGGCTGAGGGGGAACCATGTGATGGACGCCCCAAATTTGGCCAAGGAGTCAGAGCAATTCAACTATCAGTTTTTACCTTAATAAGCTGATTTTGATTTATAAAACATGTTTTCCCAATGGGTAGCATTCCACCGAGAATCTGCCAGGGTCTTTTAGCCGATGGTACTCATATCCTCATTAGCCATAGTATTGTTAGAAGATTGGACATGAAATTGACTGATTGTAGTTTTGGATTCAGGGGCATTTTTACCTCCAGCATTTTTTTTCAAAAGTTGAGAAGGAGAATGTCCGACAACACTCACAGATTATGGTCAATTATTGCTTCAAAAAAACTTGGCAATTGGCCCCAACTGTCAGGAACAACATCAAACATTCAGCATTAAAATTGTTTTAATTTGACCTGAAGATAACGTCTAAAAGTCCCATGGGCAAATAGATGAACATAACGTAACCAATTTCCATCCCTATGGTGAAATTTGAATGACAATCCTTTTCAATTGTCATAATAGCACTTGCACATGGACTGCCCAAAGGAGAGTACCTGGTGCTATTGAGAGAGGCCTGCTGACATCCTGATTAGGGGACGTCATCTACTTCAATTGATGCAGAAATTTCACAGAATATGTATTTTGTCAGCAGTATGATGAAACTTGAATTAAGAGAATCCTAGGACAATTTTGCATGTTCTTATTGAAATTTTTGTCCCTGAAATTCTCCCAATTTTGAGAGTATTTTGCCACCAATAAACCTATCAATAGATCTCAGTCATATCAGTTCAAGTGCTGAACTGAAGTGGAATAACCTGTAGAATTTACGTGCTTGAATTTTGCCAGGAGATTCCCTAGAGGTATAAACACTGGCGCCTGGCTTATTATTAATCATCAAATAAATTTTTTCTAATAAAGATACTTATCTTTTCTATTTCTTAGTTTTTATCAGAATCTTTTCTTTAAAGTAGTGTCAACAAGCTGGATTTACCAGATACCCATCTTGTAACTGTACCTGCATCAGAAGAAGATTCCAATTACAAGGGAAAATTTAGCCTGAAATTGACCAGAAGTGTCAGGGCTATTTAAATATAACCTAATGAGTTTCTGAACGGTGTAAATACTGTAAGCCACTGGCAATATTGAGGATCATTTGGCTGAACTTTGTCCTGATTAAGCGTGCAGGATTTTGACTATCAATTGAGCGATCCTCAGAATTAACACTAGCAATCAAAATTTTTGGCATTATCTCTATGGCACCTACTTTACCATCATCACTGATAAAACCTCGCTCCAGTGGCTTCAGCAGATGAAGGACCCAGATGGCCAATAAGCCACATGAGCCCTAAGGATGCAGAGATATGATTTCATCATTGGTCATCACATGGGAGTAATACATCAGAATGCTGATGGCCTATCTAGGATAACAGTGCTGGCTGCTCTGACCCCTGAGGAAGACTGACTGTATGATATGATTGGTTAACCTGAGCGCTGTGAGTTAAATACTACTGCAGTCCAAGCTGAGCTCTGAATGATGACCTGAGACACTCAGATTATGGATGGGCTGCTTTATAAGAGGATCAATAGGAAATGACTCCCTTATGTCCATCCTTCTTCCTGAACCAAAGTTATTATAGAAGGACATATTACTGTGGGATATGGGGCAGTTAAGAAAACCCACTACTTGTTGAAAACATGATGTTACTGGGACCAGATGGTGGAAACCATCCAATATTCTTGGAAGCCTGCATGACTTGCCGAGCTTAAGACTGGGCCAGTCCTCAATACCAACCCTCAGTCGTTGCCCCAACAGGACCCTTCAATGTCATCAGCATTGATGTGATAGGATTCTCCCCATAGGGTTGCATAGCCATAAGTATATCCTCCTAGACGTGGACCATCTTTTTTTAGCTCTAGTGGCGCCCTACCTAAAAGGGGGAGCTGCCACGCATCTTTATTTACAAATGAGCCAAACAAAGCGATTATCATACTGAAAAATTCCTAACACAGCCCCAAAGTTTCATACTAGGAAGACATATCAGATGGTGAGGAAACTTTGTCGAAACTTTTGTCCAGCGCCCATTTCAGATGGCAGACCATGGCAGACAACGTTGGGGTAGGAGCATCAGAATCATGTGACATAAGGAGGTATAGTTGTGAGTTTTTTTGTTTATGAGGCCGGCAGTGTCCATTACCTCAAAGTATTGAGCAAGTTGATGCTCAGCAAAAGTGATGAGAGCAGGCACACAAGTGAAAGACTTGATGCACTGGTGGGTTTTGGGATAATTGAGGTTAAAAAGAAAAGTTTTTTGCTGCATCGATGCAAGCACAGCTCACACCAAAAATGAGCTCCTCAATTTTTTATTTTGCATCTTCATCAAAATCATGGGGAAAGTTTGGGATAGGAATACCCTCCAAAAGGAGTTCCATCACACCTGAAGTTGCTGGTGGAGTAGGGTGTTGTCAGCGGCAGCTGCGGCCTCACCTTTCATTTTATTTAAATTTTTATAATTAGAAAAACTGGGTTTTGCGTGGAAACAGTGAGAGCGAAAATCGAGAGGATTAATAAAAAACTCCTCCAAAGCAAAATTTGGCTTGATATTAAACAGCTGGTCACTATCATTGATCCAGTTGAGACATTCAAATGGATTAAGATTGGCCAACTCTGGGCCAGCCATTGGAATCAGAGCAGTGGCAGTGGCTGATTGGTTGTGGAAAGTTGACCAAGCAGCTCATTTGAAACTATCTCAGCCACAAACTAAGGATTACATAATCAGGTTGAATTTTTAAATTTTTAGAAAATTTTACATTTTTTTATTTTGATTGGCTGCCGCCTTGAAAGTGGTGACAGAATTTTTCAAGGTCGGAGGCAGGAGGATTGAGCCCAATTTGAAAAATTGGGCAAAAGGGCTGTTGACCCAATGCTGGAGGGAGGAGTGGCGGATGTGGAAGATGCAGAAACTGTATGACACTTGCACTTCAGGTGGTCAAGCTCAAAACACAAGGGGAAAATGGTGCAAATGTTTTTGACGTGCACCCAGAAAGGGTTATCAGAGGTGGATCTGATCATGGTGTCTGGGGGGTCATGAGGTGGTAATTGCAATGAAATGGTTGGTTTGCCACAAAGGTGCAAGGCTCTTCCAGAAGATATGCCCCATCTGGAACCAAAAACTGCAACATGGGGTCTGCGCTGTAAACAGCCAAATCCTCCATGAGTTCATGGTGGAGGTGTTCATGGGAGAGATGGGAGGGCAACCTGGAAAACTGGATCACCAAAGTGGCCTTATCTTGGAGCTTAGTTTGAATGGTGGGGAGAGGGTTTTATTTAAAAATTAATGGCAGCTTGGCTTCTGCCTCTGCATCAGCTTCAGAGCAGAAGCCAAGATTTAAATACCCCTTGAAGGGGCGAAAATCGATAAATCTGGCAGGTTTGTACACCACTATGGTTATATTGATGATGGCTGCGCTCAATATGAGAAGAGATTCCCATATTTGACCTGAAGGCCTAATGCAAATTGCTCCATGGGAGCACCAAAGGGCTCTGGAGCACCGCCTGGAAGCTTGCAAGGTGGTGGGCCAAGTCCTGAAGGGGGACATAATGCCCAGTCACTTTAAGAGGGCTAGCAGAGCCAGACTGGGTGCACTTCAGCGGTGGCCAAAGTATGCCAGATGGTAGCGCACCACCACCCCAAGCTGGGGCAGCAGGCAAAATGGCATTGACATTGGTAAACTTTGGATTAATAAAGCGGCTATTTTTGCATTTTTTTATTTCAAATTTGGCTTCACTTTCAAATTTCAAAATTGAAAGAGACTTTTTTAGACGTGGACCATCTGACCAAATGTTTTGAAGCATTTCAGTCCCTGCTGCCATTGCAAAAGCCCTGGCTCTATTCCTTATTGAATCCATTTTTACCCAGCATAGACACCACAAATTTTACTTTTGAACAATGGGTTAAATTTAACCTCACAAGTAGTCCAAAAACTTAATTCACTTTTTTTCCACTAACTAAAGTTTTCAGCCCCCTACAAACCTTCCACTAACAAGGCAGTGGACGTACTAATAAATTCTTATCTCTATTTTATGGAAGATAACCACCTCTGATCCTGAAGCTGGAATCATTATCTCCTCAGCGCTTTGCTTGAATATAGAATAAGCTACCACTGAGTCCTTAAAATGTCCCTCTTTGAAGCTCTATATGGACGTGCTCCCTAGCTCACAAGTAGCATTCAGCCTTTGCTCAAAAACTCCGCTCCTGAGAACTCTGATCTAACCATGAGGGCCTTAGCTGATGAAATTTTCTGGCTTCAAGCCCTAGCTATGCAAGGCATTGTCACCACCATCAGATGGAAGATACACCAGTTTAATGTTAGCTGACCCTCCTTGCCCATTTTTCAATTAAGTGACATTGTTCTCTTTTATCACCATTGACCCAGAGGTCGACATAATAAGCTCAACGTTCTTTAGTCCAGATTTATAAGATCATTTTATAAGGTGAACTTCAAGTAATCCATTGTCAACATCAATCACGGGACAGTGGTGAATTGAGTTCATGGCCAGTTCATCTGGCTCTATACTCACTTCTGACAGGATCTTAATGTAGGGCGTTTTTGGGATTTGAGATGACAAGAAAGCTAAAATCCCTGCTCCCAATCAAGCCTCAACAGGTTGACTCTTGAACCAGCGCAAATGGAATCTTACCTTGAAGGCACTGAAACCAGATTTGATCAGGAAGCTTGATGCATATGAGAATTGATATTACCTTCAGGAATACTGTCCCTGCTTCCCAAATTACAAGAGCACCACCCCCACCGCTGCAGTCATGAGGATGATGCATAACAATGAGGGCGCCAAGCAGGAAGTTGATTTAGAAGGCAGTGAAAGCTCCTAATTGTACTTGGTCACAAAGATCCCCATGGCACTAAGTCCCCATGTGCCCTATAAATATTGACACTTTTTAACTCAAAGAAGTACTTTATTTCGCACCATATTTTTATTTTTTGTCCTCTCCACTAATTTTCAGCTTTAAGCCCATCCTTGGACTTCATTGACAGTCAAAAAAACTGGAACGCTAAGACCTATTCTACATCATCCCCTTCCAGATAGTAAGTTTCCTGTATTGCCAGGATGTACATGGGGAGTTTTTGCAGAGAACTCGGTTCCTTGACCTGGGATGGAGAGGCCTTTAGTACTAAAATGTTAACGTCTCTATTCCACTGAGACGCCTGGTGTGCCTCAGGAGCAATTAGAGAGACCAGCCCTATCCCTTTACTCTTTATGGGCACTGTGACATCCCTACTTCAAGTACCATACCAGTGTGCTGGGTCTTGTGTGTAGTCAGCAACCTTCAAGGCTGCAGACTCAAGTACTTTTTATTTTTGGAAGCAAAAGTATTCCTGTTATGGTGCGTTTGCAGTGCATCATAAGAGGTTCATTTAAATTTTGTTGAGATTGATTGGGGTAACTTGATTCTGGTCAGTGTGCAGGTTGCATGCACAGGTTTGCATAGCCATGGGAGTTGGGCTGAGGGCTGGTGTTTGGCCCATCCAATTGGCTACTAGCTTGGGTTTGACAGATGTGGAAAAAGCTTCTACTCATACTGATCCTGTTCAAGCTAGATAGAAGTTGCCAAAAAGGCGCTGCCTTAGCAGCTGCCTTAAGGGCCTGTAAGGCCTGCTTATATTCTGTGGGGACATGGGATCAACTTAAATACTGACCTGTTTCACCCCAGTGAAAGGTGAGAATAGTATCAACTACTCATTTTGTTGTCAGCACTGGTTTTTATTGCCTCAAAAACATTTTCATATGCTTTCACGCCCTTATTGACAGGATAAGTGTGGATTTTAAGTCAAAAAGCCTGTCAGAAGGTGAAGATAGGCGGTGTGCTATCCACTGTTGCCCAAAAAACTTAAGACTGCTTCCCATTGATTATGAGGGTAGCAAAATGGGGATTTTAGTGAAATTTGCCATATTTTCTATATTTGGGTAATTATTTCAATAACTTGACCATACTATTAATAGGCACAATGGAAATCGTTGTATTTTTAACTATTAATTTCTCCATAGAATGAAAGACCAGCATCGAGGTATTGCTTAATGACTTTTTGGAACAAATTTGCTAAAAAAATTAATCAAAAGAAAAGAAGCATTTTAGACTGTGTCTACATGTGCACTTGGGCACAACCACCCGTTGGTCTTCACTGAGTTCTACCACAATGTGTACCTGTGAACATCATTCACCTCTTCCGTCATTTTTATCCTAAGGTTCAACCATCCATGGAGGGCAGTATGGGCCTCTACATAAATGGCGTTCAGTAATTAATTTGTCCAGATTTTCCCAAAACTTTTCCCAAAGGGAATTATCTGTCATGAAAACGGCAGAAGAAGTTGAGACTGGCCTGCCAGTTGAGATGCGTGAGCACCCAAAAAGCAAGCCAGAATTCCAGAGGCTTCGCCACACGTACAACACTATATGGGGCTTAAAATTGGAAATTGATAAATCGTTGGTGTAGGGCAATTGTGAATAGCAACCTAAACGAACCAAATGGAGACAACCCCAGACACTGGGGGTCTTGATGCAGGGGATTGTACCACTGGGATAGTTTCTATAGAATTACTGGTGGGTGGGTTCAATACAACTGAGGAGACAAGGGGGCGAATCCTTACTTGGAAATGGTGGATGCAAAGCCACAAGATCCCAGTATAATGAAGGCATATAGTCAAAATAAGGGGGTTGGTTTTCCAGAAGTATCTGGCTCGCTGAATTAAATTGATGATGGTGGGAGTCATAGTAATTATATAAACTGGTAAAGCCCATCTGGTTTAGGAACCAACAGGCCACCAGAGTAATGCCATTGGGACTATGGACAGAAGGATTTCTTTTATTTAACCGAGGTAAGCTGACCAGGGGATGGACATTACTGAATATACGTAAAACTAAAGAAATAACTGACAAACATAAAATTAGGCACCCCAGGGTACTCAAGTTACCCCTGTTGCCAGCGGGACTGCCAGGTATGGGAGGTTGGTGCACTAATTTGAGGGGGTTTCCCCTGCTATGAAACAGGTTTGAAGGAAAGGGTCTGTGTGGAGGAACCAGAGTGGGAACCATGATTCTATGAGCGCTTTTTGCCTTGGTTTCATATATCCATAGAGCCAGGCCTGGAGGTGCTCCAGTAAGTGAACATGGAATCTGTTAATAACCCCATGAATGGTTGGACCGTGCCCTTGAACGCATCTAATGCAATTGTGTGGATTGTCCACATTGCAATGGGTATTATTAGGGAACAGAGGGTAGATGGGATCGGTGACTCAATCTGGAGCGCAAAGATGCTCTTTGATATCGAGAATTCATGTTCGTTTTGGATCTTAAGCAGGCGTGCGACTTCCTGCCATATAGCTTTGGTTGGGGGGCATGTTTCTAGGCGGTGATGTAGGGATCCCTCCCCTCCACATACTGCACATGTTTTGTGGAGGGAGTTGGAACAGTCCGCCATTCTATAGGTCCTTCTCAGACAGCGCCAGGCGTTTGCTCTTATCCTTGGCTGTAGGAGTGGGTGGTGAGTCATTTTCCACATTGCCTTCTGTGTGGTTAAATCATAGGGAATGTCCAACATATCTAGTTATTCTATCTTATCTATGCTTGGGGTTGTTGCGAGCATATCCCTCTGGGGGTGGTTTTCTGGGTTTCTTAATTTGAATTGGGGTCTGGGTCGTCCCCTTCCCTGTATAGTACCCATGTTCTCTATGGTCCATCCCATATGGCAGATAGTTCGGAGGATATGTTTGAAATGAGGGGAGGTTCCATGTGGACCTGTTGCAGTAGGGTGCTTGGAAAGGTATGAAAGTAGTCTGGGTGGACTAGGTGGGTTGGTTAATTTGAGCGCCTGTGCAAAGTTAGTCCTTGCTGCTCTGGACCAATGTTGTTGCGGGAGGTATGGAGCAAGGATTTCCTTTATCCAGGTACCTAGGATGTGATTGGCGTGGCTCTCAAAATCTATTAGTCCCATGCCTCCGCTTGAGCGTGGGCCAAATAGTGTTTCCATCCGTATAGGAGGGTGAGAGCCAGGCCACAGCCAGCCCTGGATAAGCGCGCGGATTGAGGTTATAAAGGTAGGTGAGAAGGCTATCGCGTGGGCCTGGTACCACAGTATTGGGAGGATGAGCGAGTTAGCAACTGTAACTCGTCCTGTTAGTCCTGGGGTTCTTCCCTTGAGGGAGGCAACGCGTTTGGATACCCGTTTTAACAGGTTGCTTTCCATTGTCTCATTAGCATATCCCCCTGATTCTAGCCAGATTCCAGGGTGTCGGACAGGAGTGGTGGTGGGAGGTGTTGCAAAAGGTAAAATGATTGGGTTTTTTCTTCGTGTCTTAGTATGAGGTTCTGATTTTGTGGCCCAATTGTTTGTGTATTCGCCTACTAGGATGATTTCTGTCTTCCTTTTGTTGAGCGATGCATTGCTCACCTTGGAGTAAACCTCTAGAGTGCATTCCAGCTGTTGGGCATCTTCATTGTTTGCTATACCTGCTACGCAGTCATCCACAAAGGCCAGTATCTTGACTGTTGGTTGTCCTTGTGCGGTTATCCCCATGAGACGTGAGTCAGTTACTCAAGGAGTGGGTCAAAGCTGAAATTGTATAGCAGTGGGCTGAGGGGATCCCCTTGTTTGATCCCTCTGTGTGGTTTAATCTTGTTTGTTAGGAATCCAGGGCCGCATACAGCCATGGTTGCAGATTCTGTTAGGAGCATCGCCCATTTTATGAATCTTGGTGGGAGTTTGAAGGCATGTAGACATTCTTTTAGGTATGGCCAGCTTACACGGTCATACGCCTTTTCCTGATCCAAGAAGGCAAGAGCACCAGTTGCTTTGGATTGGCAAATGTTTGCAACAGGGTGTATGTTGTTCCAGATTGATTGCCCTGGTATAAACCCAAACTGGTTGGGTGATAGGACGTCAGATGCAATTGCGCCTAACCTAGCTGCTAAAATTTTTGTTAGAATTTTTGTGTCAGTGTTGGAGAGTGCAATTGGACACCAGTTGGCCAGGTCCAACTTGTCACCCTTTTTATACAAGGTTATAACGTAGGATTCATGGCCTCAAGGTAATAGGCGTGTTTTTAATAAGCTCTGGTTCATAGACGCCAATAGGAGGGGGGCAATTTGTTGAAAATATTTTTTGTAAAATTCGTAGAGTATCCCATCAGGCCCTGGGCATTTCCTACGTGGTGCACCACGAATTGTCTCCCAAAAGCTCCTCCCATGTAATAAGGGATAGTATATTGTAATTCAATGGTGTACTTTGTATCTCAGCAGTTTGTATATATTCTTTAATTTTTTGTGAATCTGTTGGTTTTTCATGATATAATTTGGTGTAGTAGCGGTGTACTTCCGCCTTGACCTCCTCAGGGTCAGTTGCCACAGTGCCGTTGGTCTTGCATACCTGTGTGCACGCAGGCTGGTTTCCATGGGAGTTGAATTGGTGGAAAAAATATGTCAAAGAGGTTTCTCCTTCCTTTATGAACTTAACTTTGTTTGATACTTTGATTCTGTGTTGGTGTTCAAAGAAGAGGTTAAGTTGGGCAGAAATTTCTGCCCATTTGCATCCCCAGTTAGGGCTATAGCTGGATCTCGGAGTATTTATTTCCAGGTGGGCTAGTTCCGCCAAGGTACGCTTGATTGTGGCTGTGTCCGCGGTGTACTTGCATGATGCAATATGTCAGGTTTTGTTGATTAAATCCTTTTTGAAATTTTCCCATGTTCCAATGGGATCTGAAGTGAATGAGGTTGTGAATTCTGGGTTCGCAGCCTTGTTTTCAACCCATTCAGATATCTCAGGCAATTTTATATTTTCTGGGTGAAGCTTTCTCCAAGGCGACACCTGTGTGTGGGATTGGGTTGGCATTAACTGCACCTTAACTAATCAGTGGTCAGAAAAATTGATCTTTTTTGTTATAAATTTGGAGATTCTTGAGCGGTGGGATTGTGGGATGAGGATGTGGTCAATGTGACTCATCGATATGAGCACTCCCTTTCATATGTTGGGCCATGTCATGTGGGGAAGGAGTGGTGAATTGGGGGGAAGAGCATTCTGTAAGCCAAGAGATGCCTTCATTGTGCGGAATTCAATGTGTCCAGGTGGGTAACCCCTGGGATTAGGCCATCAATCCTTATTGGGGTTATCCCAGAAGTTGAAATCGCCTAACATAATGGTATCTGGTGGGAGGGTGAGAGTAGGAATGTTTTCAAAAAATCGTTTTCTCTAAGTTGCAGTGCACAGTGCATAGACACATGCTATCGAAATTATTTCCTCTTGGCACATAATTGTTGCTACCAAGACTCAACCATGCAAGTGTGATGATGAATTTGTAATTTTAAATTTTTTGTTGTTTTGGACGATCACCCCACAGTGAGACGTCCATACTGATTGTGATGGTGCGACCCTAGTTGACCAGGATTCTTCTTCCCCTTGTAGACAGTGGGTATTTTGGATGGCCAAGATGTCTACAAGGGGTTTTCGCAGGAATGCCAGCTTTTTGGCTTGGGATGTATGAGCCCTGGCTCCTGCGATGTTTAGCGTCCCTATTGACACTGAGGTGCCCGCGGCGCCTCAGGAGCAGTTGGGAGGGCCCTCTGGCCCTATCCCACCACGGCTCATTTTGGCCATGCTCCGCGTCTGTACTCCAATTCTTTCTCTGCCATTGTTGGTTCCTTTGATCTGACCTAATGATTCAATGGAATTGCAGTTTTTGCATTTGCATCAACTTTTCATGCACAGGTCTCATGTTGATTTGATGCGGACTGTTGATTAAATTTTGTATTTTGAGGTTCAACTTTGGTGAATTGTGCACCGCATTTTTGCCCAAATTGCAGTTGCATTGTTCCTCAATATGTGCATGACTAATGTCGCTTTGTGACTCATTCAGGTTACTGTGAAAATTTTCGACCTGGGCATATTGTTCTGATTGGTTGGTTCAGTGAATATCCAAAATATCCTCCCGATTTTTTCCAAGGTTAATGGCAGACTCTGCATGTGCCACCGCTTCAGCTGCTGCTCACTTGCGGGCTTTTTGTGCTGCTTTATGTTGTTTGCTTGTAACTGGGTCCACGATGGAGTATAGTCCATCTTCACCCCAGCAGAATGGGTGGTGACCGTCAGTCATTTTGGCGAAGTTTTTGTTATCTTCGTCCATTGCTTCCTCACAATAGTCATTTTCCATTAAGCCCTCTTTCACAGGGCGTGCGTGTTCCTTGTGGCCCAGTGAGCCACAGTGGTTGCATCTGGGTGGTGCGCGCTCCAGTGTAACTCAGAACGCGGCTGACTGGCTCCCATCTTCAAAGTAAAATTCTGCTGTGCGGGGAATTCTGGATAAGTCCTCTTTCACTTCTGGGAAGGGATTGATTACAGCGATAGCTTTACCCGTGCACAGGTTGGGCATCAGGTTAAATTGCTGCAATTTGAGTTGCTGAATTTCTCCGTAGGCCACAAGACCTTTGCGGAGCTCCTCCTCAATTACCTTATGAGGAAGGTTAGTGGGGAGCGAGTCAAAAGAGAAGAACAAAGTTACGCTTTGTTCCATCTGGTGCACGCGGTGTGCATAATTTTTTTGCCCTCGGGGAGGGCAATTTCCACACAGACTTTTGCTGCAGCATCATCTTCATCGGCTGTTTTAGAACCAATATCAATCCAGCTGCGGCCCATGTTGTTGGTGGCTACGTACACTGCATGAGAGAAAAGTAAGGGCTGTGCCTCACATGTTTACTCCCACAGGGTCAGTGACTCATCCCCAAGGAAGAGTCTGATCCCATGTTCCACCTTTGATAAGGGTAGGTGAAGTGAATATACATATATTGTGCGTGCTTTACAGTGAATACCATAAACCCAAAAGGTGTCTGAGTTTGCAATTTCTTTGCAGATTGGGTTCCTGGTCCCCCTCCAGGGCGTTTCTTGCCCTTAGTTGCACCATTAAGTGCACCACTCGCCGCAACGCTCGCCCATGTTATATTATTTAAAGATAGAGTCGCCCATATTTCCTGTGTGTGATTATCTAAATTTGCTGTTCAAATCAAATCGTAGTAACTAAAGTGATTGTTACAAGAAAGAAAAGCTTGGACAGAAGGATATCAATAAATTAAAATTGATAGTTTTAGAGGCAGAATTTTATTGAAATGAAATATAAGATAATCTGAACAACAATTTTCTCAGTGCAATGCAACTGATTAAATATTGGTTTATTGATGCAGGAACAAGCAGGGATTGGGTTACTCAAGTTTGACCTAACTGACAAATTTTCAGGAAAGGGGGCAGATAAGCTCAAAGGGTATTGACATCAAAGGATTCAGTGGCAGGCCAAGTTACTGTCAGTTTGACTTTGTATGCCTTAACTGAGGCTTGACTGCATTTCTGGCAGTTGGTGCAATGGCATCTATCCCAACGAGCAACATGAATTCCCCAGGGCCACCCCATGTAGTGGCAGTCCCAATTAGTTATAAACGGGTTCAGGATGCCCAACCCACCCATGCCTGGTCGCTGGGCCGTTCATTTGGTCAAAAGAGTTGCATCGAATTTAACTCCTAATTTGCCATATGGGAGCTTCAAACTATTGTTGATAGTTTCTGATGATACTACCTGCATGTCAGGGATCATCCCTGATGATTTCAAGAGGGGGTTAGTTTTGTTATCACGGTGTTGGCTGAGTCAAAACTGTTGGCAATTCCAGCTGATAAATCAATCTACATCCCTTTTTGACTATGTAAATCCGATTGTCAGGCTTGTTTCCATCAGTTTTATACCAATCAACTTTGATTTGGTGATCTTGGCGCAGATTTCCCTGATCCAGTGGACAAGCTTGTCTGAGGTGAATGCGGGCACTGGGGGAGTAAACAAGAGACGGAGAGCTGTTACCCAGCGCTTGTCTATCACATGGGCGAGGTCACCCTTGGTAACGAGGGATACAGCCGCCCTCTTCAGACCCATTTTACATGGAAATGGGAAGATCACCCAATCCATGCACAGGGGACATTCCCTGGGACTTACATTATGCTTTCCTTTTTCAAAAGGAAGGGCACCACCGCCAGGAAGCTAAACAAGAGCCACACTTTGGCGCTTTAGGCAATTTGATTACCATTACAGTTGCAGCTTTTTTGGGGGGCAGGGGGCGTCAGGGTGGGAATCATGAAACGCCTCAACCAGTTTCATGCAGTTAACACAATCACGGGCCTTAACCCATTTGTTCTTGTAGTCTGGATAACCTTTTCAGGCCACAATGTACTTAGCGGACCTTCAGGACATATGGGATGCTAGGATATTTTCCACTTCGGCCTCCTCCACATTTTTTTCTGCAATCAGCTCAGAATCTGTGGGAACAGTACCCTTAAATGGTGACAACTGAGAAACTTGGAAGATGGGGTGCTGTTTCCAGTGGGTTGGTAGTTTTAACCAGAACGCATCATTGCCCAAGACTTCATCCACCAAATGGGTGCCCAAACGCTTACTTGAAAACTTATAAGAGGGTACCTGCATTCTCAAATGATGCGTAAAGAGCATAACATAGGATCCAACTACTATGTCATGACCAAGGAGTAACTTATGATCCGTGAACCACTTGTAGTCTTTGATAGCTTTATTATGGTGCTCCCACACTAAGGATTGAGTAGACCTAATATCTTCAGCATGTTCTGCGTCAGCTTGGACCTTGGGCTGTATAGCACGGTCTGATCAAAAAAGAGGGATTATATCTGAGCATCACTTTGTAAGGAGAAAACCACGTGGAATAATGAATCCCGTTGTTGTTGGCAAATTGAGCAAGGGGAAGGTTGTTAGCCCAGGTGTCCTGTGCGGCTAAATCATATCAACGCAGGTACTGTTATAAGACTTGGTTAACTAGCTCAGTTTGTCCATCAGACTGGGGATGAAACGCTGTGGAGCGACAGGGGGAAATTTTTAAATATGATAGAAGCTCACTCCATAATTGCGCTGTGAACTGTGATCCATGGTTGCTTATGATCTCCTTCAGGAGACCAAACATTGAAAACACATGACGCACAAAAAGATGAGCAATTTCTTCTGGTGTAATTGTGGAAGCACAGGGGATAAAAAGAGAAAACTTGGTGAAATGATCAATCCCCACTATTACCACCATGAACCCATTAGATCTAGGGAGTTAACATTAAAATCCACGGACACCAATGTCCATGGACTTTCCGCCTGTTGCAAGGGGTGTAGAAGACCATTTCTTCCTGAGCGGCCCAACTTAGCCTGAGCACAAGTAACGCAATTAGTGATCCAGGCTGAAATTTCTTTAGTTAAACCAGCCCAGTTGTAATTACACTTAATTAAATCAATGCATTTATTACTGCCCAGATGGTTGATTGTGAGAGGGGCATGATGGTGCAAAATGCCTCAGCTCTGAAGAGAGGGGGAACCCAAATTTGTGACCTAAAATAAAAGAGGCTTTTCGTCAATGAATACAGGGAGTGCTTTTGATTTTAGATGGACAATTTCTCAAATAACTCCACTCCTTTGGGGAAGGTCTTTTGGGCTGCTATGACCTGTGTAACTAGAGGGGCGTCAGGAGCAAGGGCGACTGAAGAAACAATGAGGGGAACAATTGACAAGATTTTAGAAGCGGGGATCATGGTAATAAGGTCCACTTCATCTGGGTCTGAGGGACAGTGGGCTTAGTTGCAGCTAAGGAAATTGGGAAGTACATTAAGTGCACCTTTTACAAGTTCATATTTGAAATTGAAACTGCATAAGTCCCAATAGGTGCGAGCTTGCTGATGCGCCAATTTCTGGGGTTTATGGAAATACAAGAGAGCTTGGTGATCCATGCGCAGTTAACTCGTGCTGGGCCCCCTGTAACAGATACCCCCAACGAGCCAACGCCCATGCTACAGCTGCCAACTCCTTATTGTAGATGGCCCAGGATTGCTCTGTAGAAGAAAATTTTTTGGGAAAAGTAGTTTACCAGATGTTCCAAGCCATTGTTTTTTGGAGAACTGCCCCACTGCCACCAAGGAAGCATCACACACAATGATATATGGCTTGCAGGATCCACGTGTTTCAGGATGGGCGGGGATAAAAACACCTCTTTGATCGACTTGAATGCCTGCTGGCATTTAGGCGTCCAACGAGTTGGTACATTCTTACCTGTGAGGGTTGGAGCGGGGCAGCTACCTGGGAAAGGGCGGGGGGAAACGTTTTTAGGAAAATAATGATGCCCAAGAAACTCCATAATTTTTTTCTGGTTTGTCAGAGTTGGCCATTCACAAATAGCGTCCAACTTATTGGGCGGAATCACATAGCCATCCTTAAGGACTAGGTTCCCAAGGAAGGTAATTTCCTTCTTATAGAACTCACATTTGGAAGGCTTGACAAACAAGCCTGCCTTGTGCAAAGCAGCCACAACCACTTCCAAGTTTTTAACATGTTGTTCAGGAGTTAAGGAGTGAACCAGAATGTCATCAATATATGCAACCGTTCAGGTGAACTGGAGATCACCCAAAACACTGTCAATCATTCATTAAAAATGTAGCGGGTGCTTTCTTCAACCCAAAGGGCATTACGCAGAATTGAAAAATGCCTCACTTGATTCAGATTGCAGTTAGCCATTCTTGCCCTTCCATCACCTGAGTATGGTTGAAGGCATTGATGAGATTCAGCTTAGAAAACACACGAGGTTTAGCGCTTGCTTGACTGATAGTCTGCTCCATGGGCAGAGAGTAGGGATTATGAACCATAACTTTTTTTAAGTGTCAATAATCCACGCAGGGATAAAGGGAATCATCAGCTTTTTTGGCAATTATGATGGGAGACGCGACTGGCGATGTCTCCATAAATGACTCCCTTTGTTAAGCATATGTAAAATTGACTTAAGTGGTTGATTATTGGCCATCTACCCAGTAACCTTTTTACTGCACAGGTTCAATTCCGCATGCACTTTTTCGCGTTCTATAGAATGTATTAATCAATAATAATATGGAGATTAATATCCATAGTTGAGATTGAATTATTATTCAGACCAATTCTTGGCCAGTATTTCCGATTAAATACTCTGTAAGCTGTACTCCTAGGGATTTGCTCCCTATACTCTTACCTACCCAATCTTTGTTAAGATACCCCAGTGACAGTCTCTCTTGGCCCAATACACAGTTGGCAGCTATCCCTGATTGTGGTTCCTTTGTCTCTAGATCCCCGCTCAGATCTTTACTCTTCTCTATGAGAGTCTTCCAATTATTGCCTTCTGCAATAATATCCTCGAGATAGAACAACACAATAGAAGCTGATAGTTTAACTATACACCAAATTGATATTATAACTGTAGCTAATAATGCTTTTGTAGATAATGCTAATGTCAGTAATAATAATTGTTTGTATTATAGTAAATCCTAGGGAATTATATAGTAGGGGATTTGGCTGTCTAACCTTTGGGTGACACCTCTTCAATGAAATGGCAGCTGTTGCCATTGAATCACCCTTCCTCATCTTGACAGCAATGGTCTTCCCCATCCTGGCTAGGATTCCGTCATTGGACATCCTTGAGACCTCAAACAGAAAGAGTCAGAAAACGTGTCCTTAATGTTTTCCTCTTGATCCCAGCGAACCAAACATAATTGGCTAGTGACCTGCATAAGTAATGGGACTATTACCCATTATGGCAGGTCACTTAACCAAAATATCAATTCACTAGTTGCAGGCGGCATCACTCACCTCACAACTCACTATTCATTCCCAATCAGTTGGTGATGAAGCCTGACTGATCCCAAACGGTACACCTGATAGTTAATCACTATCAGATGCTCCTATTTCGTCAGCCACTCTGCCCGATGAGATCTTAGGTATTCATCCAGATTGATCCCTGATGGATATGACCAGGTGAATATCCCAAAATCCTCTCAACGTAGTTCCTCCAAAACTTGGGCCAGCCTATTTCTGATTCACTTCGCCTTAGGAATTTTCCTCTAGCAATACCAGGTAATCTAGCAGGCTGGGAATATGGTCAAAAATCCCAACACATCCACCCTCTTGCCTAGATTTCCAAAGAGAAAAGTACCAGAGCATGAGAACACTGCTTTGGACACTTGGTCAAATACTTCATTGGTTCAAGTGGAGTACACTTGTCAATACTCAACGCTGCTCAGTATGACCTTCAGCATACGGCGTTCTTCCTCTTCCTCCTTGCTACCACCTTCTCAGAGCGTGGTCCCTACAACCTTCTGTCATGCCAGGCTGATTAGTTTACTCATGATGATATCAGTCCCAGGATCCGGTTTCCCCCTGTCAGGGTATCTGACCCACTCTCATATCCAGGATTCTTGGATTGGCGTCCTTGATTTCCTAATTTTCTCCTCATCCTAGACAGGAGACTCTTGCCGTCAATGTTCATTTCACAGCTTAATTAAGAATACTTATTTCTTATTTGCCCTTGTTATTTTGCTCATAACCTCTTGGCATAAGTCATTCTTAATTCTTCCATAGAGAGCTTATCTCATTAATTTTGAGATTTATTTCCCCAAAGTTGGAGCTTATTGATTATAAAGTGCATAATGTCAACTTCTATATAAGTCTGACATCCCCCTCTTGTCCAGCTCATATGTCAAATTCTGAATCTTGCTACCAGCAGCTCCTCATAGTCTGTCTGATCCAGACCTCCATCTCTTCCAGCAGATGAGTCAGGATGCTCAACTAAACCTCTTTTATGGTCCTTCCAGGACTCATACGCCTAGTCTGGCTAAGCAGCTAGTCCTTCCATCAAATTACCGGAAATGGTAACCAATCCCTCTGAAACCAGGCTGGCCATCATTTTGAACAACTCTTGGCTGACTCTTCCTCTGCAGTCAATTCCAGAGTTGGACTTCAAGCCCTCCTGGATTCAGCTCCTTTTGCTGATGCTCCAAACATTATTGTAGATGCTCTGGAAATTATGCTGGTAGCTCTGGATCATTTGTTTCTGGCCAGGTTGGACCTGCTCCCTGAGTTCCTCTTCTGACGCAGTTAATTTTACAAACCCACTGTTCTGGTTTCTGAGCTCTCAATCAGTAACAGCATACACTTCAAGCTCCCCTATGCTGAACTCCAGGCCCAAGTCACTGAGGCTTTGACATTAGTGCTGAATCTCTCTGATCTTGATAACCTTCTGAATTGGGATACTGACACTTATGCTCTTCACTTTGCTGGCCAAGTTCTTTGAAGTTGGTCTATGAAGCTTCCAGCCTCTACTGGTTTCTACCAATTGTTCAGCTTTAGCTTCTGTAAAGCCCGTAGTCACCACTTGCAGGATGCAATCCACTCTCTGCACAACTATCTCTTCTCTGGAGTTTCCCATTGGTATCTTCTGCTGATGGCATCAATAGGGGGCATTATTCAGCAACCTCCTTCGAGTTATCCTTCTTTGTTGCTGGCCCACATGTCTGGTGTCCTTGATGAAGCCCATTGGCAGGTTCTCAGGACTAATCTTCCATCTCCTGTGCTTTATTGGGATTACTTGGGGTTATTTTCAAATTGCCTCTTTCTTTATTGCTGCTTTCCTCCCCGCTCTGGGTTTTCTTGATTTGCATCTTCCAACGTCTCAATTTCCCTTCCCCTAGTCACTTTTTCTCAGGGCTCAGCATCCGCTCAACGAACATGGTTTCATGTAGGTCTCGCCCTCACAAGCATCCAATCACATATCAATTTTGACGGGCTGTTTATTCCTACCACTATTCATCCTCCCTCCCCAAGAGGTGACATAGGCGGAATCATCCCCATACTGAGGATGATCAATAAAAAATAAAAATTATAAAAAATATATTGGCTTTTTTATCTATGTGGTTAATAATATTTTTTTTAATATCTTTAATCAAATTTTTTATCTTTATTCTTCTTTTTTACTATGGGACTTGACCTTGCTTTGGTTCAGAGGTCCATCTTTTCCCCCAAACTGGGTCCTGGGTACCTAAGCCTACCAGTTTTCCATGGTTCAGAGGTCCTTTTATCAGACTTGACCATCTATATTGGTTCAGAGGTCCTTTTTTGGACTTGACCTAATCATCAGGGAATGACCAACCTAATGGTTCATTGGTCCTTTAGGAACTTCTTTACTTTTCCCTCAATCCAATGCTTTAGATACTTAGCGTGGACTCAATTTACAACTCTTCCATCCAAGAGATTCTTGATGGAGTAAGCATCAGTTGCCATCTTGGCGATTACTTCAAACAAACCTGACCACAATGCATCTAATTTGTTTCTTCATCTAAAACCATGCATATCGCAATAGGTGACTCTTTCCCCTATTTGATATTCTTCTAAGGCCATCATTCTCTGTCATCCATTTATTTCGCTCATATCCTTTTCTTCAAGGTTGGATTGAATGCTTGCAATTGCATATCAATCCGGATACTTGTCAGTCATTTCAGGTATTGCTCAGTACTCATCCCTGATGTAGTCTTTACCACCAAATATAAAATTGGTGGCAACGCGGCCTTTCTTCCATATAATGATTCAAATGGCATCTTTCCTGTCGTCATATGATGACTAATGTTGTAGGCAAATGTCACCAAACTCAGGTACATTCCCCACACAGAAGTTCTCCCTGTGACTAGCCTCCTCAGCGTCGCGTCCAGCATCCCACTTAACCATTCTACCAGTTAGTTTGTCTCCAGCCGGTATGGTACTGACATGACTCCTCAGATTCCCATAATTTCATTTAGCCTCAGGGTAACATGAGATATGAAGTTGGTCCCATTGTTGGTCAACAGGACTTGCAGACTTCCATGCCAGTATACCACTTGATCCAGGATGAATCTCGCAGTACTGGTAGCGTCTACTCTGGTTAGGGCCTTCATCTCAACCCATCTTGTCAGATAGTCAATGGCAACTATGATGTACTTGACTCCCCCTGTGCTCATCATTAGCGGTCCCATCATGTTGATGGATACCATGTGCTAGGCGAATCCAGGGCGGACCAGTAAGTATCCAGTTGTATTCTTGTGTTGTTTGTGCAGCTGGCACTCCACGCAACAATCCAGATGATCCACGACATTGTAATTGATTGATTCCCAGTAATAATACTGGAAAATATGGTCATTTACTTTCCTCAGGCCTCCGTGACCAACAACCTTGTGAGCTTCTTGTACTAGTACTTCTTTTTTTAATTGCTTTGGGAATAATAGCCACTTCCCATTGATCATCTTGAATACTTGTCCATCCATAGTCTCAGTGTTTTCCATTGCTTTTCAAAGCGCACCTTAGATTTCTTGATGCCCATCACCGATTCTTCCTTCAACCATTCTCTGGAATATCCCATCCACCTGTAGGTATACCAATTGGACCATTGGCAACTGCGATAAGCCATCAGCATTCTGATGAGAAGCCCCCACTCTGTGGACTATCTCATAATTATAAGCCTGAAGCTTAAGTGCCCATCAGGCCAGTCATCCTTCCAGTTCCCTTAGATTGTGCAGCCAACGCAGTGAAGAGTGGTACATCACCACCTTAAAGTGCGTTCTGTGGACATACACCCAAAACTGCTTACATATGTAAATGACCGCAAGGCATTCACGCTCAGTCACGGTTTAGTTCCTCTCAGTGGCTGAGAGTGTCTGGCTCACATACGCCACCAGATGCTCATCCCCAAGTTCATCTACTTGGCTCAGTACAGCGCTGATCACCATCAACGAAGCATCAGTTTGAATGAAAAAACTCCTGATCAAAATTTGGATATTTCAGAGTCTATAAATCTATCAGATACCAGCGTAACTCATTGAAGGAGTCCTGGGTCTCTTCATTCCACATGAATCCTTTTTGGATCCTTTAATAAATGGAATAATGGCTCAGCTATTTGGGTGAAGTCCTGAATAAATCTTCTATAGTATCTGACCATCCCAAAGAATACTTGGATGTCTCGTACACTCTTTGGTACAGCTATATGCTCTATAGCTGCTATCTTCTGGGTTTGCAGCTGCAATCCACTTGAGTTGATTAAAAATCCCAGGTATTTCAACTTTTTCTTGAAGAAGTGGCATTTCCTTGGCATGATCTTCAGGTTAGCCATGGACAGTCTCTTAAAAACTTCTTCCAAGTGGTGGAGGTGATCAGTAAACGTCATACTGAACACATTAATATCGTCCGGATATACCAGGACATATGACAACTTCAGGTCACTTAATATCGCGTCCATGGCCCTCTGGAACATCGCAGGCGCATTGCAGAGACCCTGGGGCATCCTCATTGGCTGGTATAACCCCTGTGCGGTAATAATCGCGAATTTTTCTTGGTCTCTTCTGGAAAGGCAATCTGCCAATATCCTAAGATTAGATCCATCGCAGAGAAATACTTCACTTCTTCTAAATGATCTAGCGCATCGTTGATCCTTGGTAGGGGATATATTCCCTCTTTGTAATTTTGTTCAGCTTCCAGTAGTCAATCACCACCCGGTTTAATCCATCCTTCTTCTTCACAATTAAAATCAAACTCGCCCATGGACTTGATGATGGAACTAGAAGCCCTTGCTTTACTAGTTTACTAATTTCATCCTCCACTACCACTTTGGTGGCTTTCAATCTTTGGATCAGTATCATCCTTATTGGTAGATTTTCCCTGGTGTCAACCTTGTGAATTACATCTCATGCACATCCCAAGTTGTGGCCATCCTGAGCGAACACTTCCTGATATTTCTTGAATAGTTTGAGCACCTCTTCCTGCTGGCCTTCCAGAAGATCAGCGAGCTGCTCTCAATCAATCAATAGGTTGATACTTTCAGCTACCCTGGCTAAAAGTTTCATCTCATCAAGGGCGAAATTTCCTCCATTTGGCCGTTCAGGATTTCTTGTTGCTTCTTAGGTCTGAAACTCATAGACTGTAATATCAATATTTTATATGTTTTATATATAAATTTGTATTAATCTTTTGCAATGGGACTTGCAACCTACAAAGGCTCAGAGGTCCTTCTTTTCCCCTTCGTCCAAACTGGGTCCTGGGTACTTAAACCTACCGGTTAAAATTGTTCAAAATCTTATCCACTATAGATTTAACCAACCATTTGGTTCAGTGTCCCCTTCTGGAACTTGACCAAAATCTCAGGACATAGCTATTTAATGGTTCAGAGGTCCTCCGGGAACATTGCAATTATTTTCTCTTGGGTTCAATACTTCTGATTAGTATTGACCTTTCTCACTATACAACCAGCAGCGTTGTCTCTTCACGTATAGGCTATACCTGCCAACTTCAGGCAATTCTATTAAATTAGGTCTTTAATCCTGACCGGAAATTCGTCTAACAGGCCCTAATTTCATCTCATATTTGGCAACTAATTCTTATGGATATTCGTATCTCATCAGCTAACAGTTTTATCTGATCATCCAGATCATTTTTATCCTGAAACAACTTTCCGCCTACATGGCTTTCCTTAATTATACAGGTCGTTATGGCCTCGTTAGCTTCATCCAATTTCTCCTGAATTGATGAACTCATCTTCAGTAACTTCTGATCAGTGATTAGGTGTTGTTAAGTCAAACGATTTCCTCCACTATCTTGGATCAATCATTTCCTATTTTTGACTTCATCTCTTCATTGGTATGGCAATCCAATTTTCCGGATTGATTGCTTCTTATTTCGTTCAATGCCTCCTTTAAACACTCACTCCTCAGGACTATTTAAAGCGGATCCAATTTCAACCTGAGTTAATCCTGCTTTTCCTGGGGACTATTTACAGCGGGCCCAATATCAACCCAAGTTGTCCCTGCTGATACTCTTCATCTCAAGTAGATCTCCAATGGAACCGGTTTTTTTGCAGCACTAGATAGTTCCATATCTAGGCTGCAAGTCCTTTTCCCTGAACTTGAGTATCTTCATTCGTCTTCACTCAGAACTCCACTGCTGAGCTGGGTGAACGCCACTGAACGTGATCCTCTTCACATTCTATCTCCGTTACCTCCTTCAGTAACATATTTCCAAAATTGGAAACATCATCTTTGTATGACATTACTATAGATTCTTCAATCAACTACCCCTGTAGTGAGCACCAACTTGTAAAAATTTACTTTAGTGGTTGATTATCATCTGTCAACCGAGTAACCTTTTTACTGCACAGGTTCAATTCCCTCGTGCACTTTGTCACATTGTATAGAATTTATTAATCAATAATAATATGGAGACTAATATCCATAGTTGAGATTGAACTATTATTCAGACCAATTCTTGGCCAGTATTTCCGATTAAATACTCTGTAATATGTACTCCTAGGGATTTTCTCCCTATACTCTTACCCACCCAATCTTTGTTAAGATACCCCGGTGACAGTCTCTCTTGGCCCAATACACAGTTGGCAGCTATCCCTGATTGCGGTTCCTTTGTCTCTAAATCCCCATTCAGATCTTTACTCTTCTCTGAGAGTCTTCCAATTATTGTCTTCTGCAATAATATCCTTGAGATAGAACAACACAATAGAAGCTGATAGTCTAACTATACACCAAATTGATAATATTACTGTAAAGTACTTGCTATCTTCAAAGCTATAGGTTTTTTGCTATAGTAAATTCTTGGGAATTATATAGTAGGGGATTTGGCTGTCTAACCCTTGGTTGACACCTCTTCGATGAAACAGAAGCCATTGCCATTTAATCACCCTTCCTTGTCTCAGCAGCGATGGTCTTCCCCATCCTGGCTAGGATTCCATCATTGGACATCCTCAAGACCTCAAACGGAAAGAGTCAGAATATGTGTCCCTAACGTTTTCCTCTCAATCCCAGAAAACCAACCATAATTGGCTAGCAACCTGCTTTGGTAATGGGACTATTATCCATATTGGCAGGTCACTTCACCAAAAGATCGATTCTTTAGTTGCAGGTGACATCACTCACCTCGCAACTCACTATTCATTCCTAATCAGTTGGTGATGAAGCCTGACTGATCCCAATCAGTACACCTGATAGTTAATCACTATCAGATGACCCTATTTTGTGAGCCACTCTGTCTGATGATATCTTAGGTATTTATACGGATCGATTCCCAATGGATACAACCAGGTGAATATCCCAAAATCCCCTGAACGTAGTTCCTCCAAAACTTGGGCCAACCAATTTCTGATTCACTTCGCCTTAGGGAATTTTCCTCTAGCAATACCAGGTAATCTAGCAGGCTGGGAATATGGGCAAAAATCCCAACATCATATCATCTAACCAAGTGTTAAGTGCAACCTCCTCCTCCGCTTTGTGGGGATGCAACAGACAGTTGATATTCAGCAACTGCACCGTCATTGTAACGAATGGAAATCATCCAAAAGGATGAATTTCCAAATGTTACATTCCGATTGGTTTGTTCAGTTAATTTAACCGAACCAATTGGAATTGTTGGGTATGGTAGAGTGGGTGGTCAGACTCAGAGGGCTGGGCTGAGCTGTTCCGACCATTCCTTAAGCTTGGCAGGCTTAAGGAATGAATTGGAGTGGCTCCTTGGAAGCAACTTTATAAAAGTCAAACCTGACCTTCTCTAAATTCCAAGTTGGAATTCTAAGTCTTGGCCTTGGTCCCCCCTGGTTCGGTCTTTTATTATTTTTAAAATAAAATAAAGTTCTTTTGAGGTGTCACGTCTCGCTTACCTGATATTTTTGGGTTTGGGTTTGTGATAGGGACCTCATATTAGTGACAGTCCAGCCTCATCACTCCGTTTGCCGCTGTGTGGGCATTTCCAAGATTTGATGAGAAAAGGTTCGCCTCGCCTGTGCCTAAGTCTGTTTGGTTAGGTTGCCCGCCTGGAATGCTGCCGCGTGGGCATTTCCAGGATGAAACGGACAGGGTCTGGGATCCCCACCTGTGACATTATTCCAACTTCATTTTGCTTCTGGTTGGAGGTGGTCCTGTCCCTCAGAGGGTTTCTGTTTTGTCCTGGCTGGTGAGTCAACCGGCGCTGGGCCAACCCAGCGACCAATGGCCAGCCCTGCAACATCAGTGAAATTTGAGGGTCT
Source organism: Massospora cicadina (assembly GCA_022478985.1). Classification (NCBI taxonomy): domain Eukaryota; kingdom Fungi; phylum Entomophthoromycota; class Entomophthoromycetes; order Entomophthorales; family Entomophthoraceae; genus Massospora; species Massospora cicadina. The sequence continues at coordinate 221,006 of JAKSZP010006629.1, read as the reverse complement.
TCTGAATTTCAGGTTCCCGCTGATTCCAGTGGCCGTTTCTGAGGGCACCTGTTCCCAGCAGGTTCCCTCAACCCTGGAAAGTCCAAAAAGGGGAGGATATTCACCCCAGCACCAGCGCCATGGGGTCAACCCCACTGCCAGCAGGACTGAGGAAAGCGCCTTCCCGGTCAGGATGGGAAGGCCATTCTCAGGCCTGACAGCGCAAAGGGGATGGCCCATGGCCAGCGCTGTTTTGCACCTTTCGGGGCTGCCATTGGAGAAAGCGCCTTCCCGGTTGGGATGGGAAGGCCATTCCTAGTGGTAGCCTCCAGGAGGTGGTGATTTGGCCAGGTGTTGGGTATGAATGTCCTTACCTGTTGGGGCTTACTCCAACAGCCCAGTTTCCAGTTTCCATTCCCCCCATTTCCCCTCGAGAGGATTCTTCTTGGGGCTTGAGGTGACTCGCCCTGGGAAGACCTCTTGCCAATGATTTCCTCCTGAAATGGTAGCTCTCTGCCCCCGGAGGGCCATTTTAGCGGGGGGTGATGTAATAAATGTAAATCATCTGAAAGGATGAATTTCTGAACGTTACATTCCGATTGGTTTGTTCAGTTAATTCAAACTGAACCAATCGGAATTGTTGGGTATGGTAGAGTGGGTGGTCAAACTCAGAGGGCTGGGCTGAGCTGCTCCGACCATTCCTTAAGCTCATCAGGCTTAAGGAATGAATTGGAGGGGCTCCTCGGAAGTGACTTTATAAAAGTTGAACCTGACCTTCTCAAATTCCAAGTTGGAATTCTAAGTCTTGGCCTTGGTCCCCCCAGTTTGGTCTTTTATTATTTTTAAAATAAAATTAAAGTTCTTTCGAGGTGTCGCGCCTCGCTTACCTGATATTTTCAGGTTTGGGTTTGTGATAGGGGACCTCATATTAGTGACAGTCTGGCCTCATCACTCCGTTTGCCGCCGTGTGGGCATTTCTAACATTTGATGAGAAAAGGTTCGCCTCGCCTGTGCCTAAGTCTATTTGGTTAGGTTGCCCGCCTGGAATGCCGCCGCGTGGGCATTTCCAGGATGAAACGGACAGGGTCTGGGATCCCCGCCCATGACAGTCATTCTAAATCCCAGATCTAATTATTATGAGGAGGCAAACAATCTGCCTTTTTGGAATCAAAGATACTTCAATAGTGCATTAAATCTTTGGTAAAATTGGATGGAAGACCCAAAGGAGAAATGAGGGAAGTAAAAAAGCTACAACCCTGAGTTTTCTTAAGAGTGTCGACTAAGGGAAATTCACCCTCCAGTTGATCATTAATGCATGACATGTTTGACTCCAGGTGGATTCTAACATTTTGTCAATGCCACCATTCAACTCCCAAGATCACCGGAAACACTAAGTTTGGCATTGTGGAAAACTGATCACAGAAGTTAAACTGATGTACTGAAAAAGGTACCAGCCAATGGACTATATATGATGTCTGGGGGCTGAAGAAGCTGCCATCGCCAAAGAACCTACATCCATGTCCAGCTCCAGTTGTTGGGTTAAATTGATGCTCATAGAATTACCACAGATCTGGTATCCATCAAAGCCTAAAAGGAGACTTGGTGAGATCTGATACTAATCATCATAGGTAATAAGAAATAAGTTAAGTTTTTTTATTGGTTGATTTGGGAGTTTCTGTTGCAACTGGAGAGATGGCAGGAAAATCGGGGGAAAGGTTGGGGGCCTTTTCTGGATTGAAGTTGGGAAGAACAAGGGCTTAGGAACCAGCATACTCCATCTGGGCTTTTACTGATTCATTTATAGGTGAACCATGATAACCCAACTCCGACGCAGGAGTAGTGACAGGCTCTGAGGCCATAACTAACACTGGTTCGTTAGTAAAAACTGCATACGCGTCATCATTGGGTAGTCCTATCATAAAATTTCCCCCTTGATAATGGGAAGTATAGTGAGGGGAGGCGTTAATAGTGGTCACAGCATTACATATTTGATCCACCGTTCCTTTTGAGGTAGAACAAATCTCGTGATGGGCAGAAATAAATCCAACCCTGATCTAAAGATTGCCTGAAGCATATCATTAGAGAGATCCAGTGTGGGAGCCTGTTAGCGGAAGGTAGAGATCAAAGAAGCCACGCTGGGGAATTAAGCCATAGTAGAAAGCAATTGTAATAAATGGTCTGAGCGCAACACAAGGGTTTCAAAGCAGCTGATAAGATTGCAATCAGCAAGGTAGGATACCCCACTTGAGAAGAAGAACGCAGAAGGCCTCATACCCACTGATAAGCATCCCCTTCTATAGCGTCCAACAAAGCGACCCCCTTGTTGGGCATGGGATAACGCAGCAGCATTGTTAAGGGCAATTGCAGAACACATTTGCACATCAGCAAGGGTGTCAAGAACCTGGTTCACTATAATTCAGAAAGTAACACATGAATTTATTCCTGATTATTAGGTGGGGAGAGGTGGTAATCCACAAGGCTCTGCTGGCCATAAGTAGTTTATCTAAGATATAGCGGATACTACCCATAAAATTTGCAAGTGACCAAACAAACAATAAAAAGCAGACTACTGATTGCACGTTCATTTGGTAAAGGGTAACCACTGCAGCGCCCACCTCAAAGAACAGGGCGGAAGTATCAGGAAACAATAATTGGTCAATTATTTCATGAAAATGGCAGAAGAAGTTGAGACTGGCCTGCCAGTCATGATGCGTGAGCACCCAAAAAGCAAGCCAGAATTCCAGAGCATTGCTGCATGTATAATGTTGTATGGGGCTGTGAATTGGGGAAAGATAAATCGTTGGTGTAGGGAAACTGTGAATAGCAAACTGAAACGAACCAAATGGAGACAACCCCAGACACTGGGGGTCTTGATGCAGGGGATTGTACCACTGGGATAGTTTCTATAGAATTACCGGTGGTGAGTTCAATACAACTGAGGAGACAAGGGAACGGATCCTTGCTTGGAATTGGTTGATGTAAAGCCACAAGATCCCAGTATAATGAAGGCATATAGTCAAAATAAGAAGGTTGATTTTCCAGTATCTGGCTCGCTGAATCCAGTTGATGATGGTGTGAGTCATACTAATTATCAATATTGGTAAAGCCCATCTGGTTTAGGAACCAACAGGCCTTCAGAGTAATGCCATTGGGACTATGGATAGAAGGATATCAATAAATTAAAATTGATAGTTTTAGAGGCAGAATTTTATTGAAATGAAATTTAAGAAAATCTGACCAACAATTTTCTCAGTGCAATGCAACTTATTAAATAGTGGTTGATTGATTTAGGAGCAAGCAGGGATTGGGTTACTCAAGTTTGCCCTAACTGATGAATTTTCAGGGAAGGGTACAAATAAGCTCAATGGGAACTGACATCAAAGGATTTGGCAGCAGGCTGAGTCACTGTTGGTTTGAATTTGAATGTCTAAACCAAGGCTCAACTACATTTCCAGCGGTTAGTGTGACAGCATATGACCCAAAGAGCAACGGGAATTCCCCAGGGCCACCCCGCGTAGGGGCGTTCCCAATTTGTTGGAAACAGGTTTGGGATGCAAAACCCACTTATGCCCGGTCACTGAGCCATTTGTTTAGTCAAAAGAGTTTCATCAGCTGCAACTCCAGATTTGCTGGATGTGAGCTTCAAACTATTATCAATGGTTTCCGATGATATTAGCTGCATGTTGGGGATCATCCCTGATGATTTCAAGAGGGGGTTAGTTTTGATGATCGCGGTGTTGGATGAGTCAAAACTGTTGGCAATTCCAGCTGATAAATCAATCTACATCCCTTTTTGATTATGAGGTTTCCAATTATCAGGATTGATTTCCGACTGGTTTGGACCAAGTGACTTTGATTTAAATCTTATCGCAGATTTCCTTGATCTGGCAGACAAGTTTGGCTGAGGTGAACGTGGGCACCGGGGAGAAATCCAAAGAGGGAGAGCTGTTACCAGCGCTTGTCTACCACGTGGGCGATTTCATCCTAGGTAACGAGGGTGCAGCCGCCCTCTTTGGACCCTTTTTACTCGGAACCTGGAAAATTTGACTGATCCATGCATCGGGGACGTTCCTTGGGACTTACATTATCTGTCCCCAGGATAATCTGAAGCCCATGTTCCACTGAAGATTGGTTGGAATGGGGTGTATCTATGTACTTGTTACAATTAGTGTGCCATTTCAAAATTGCGCCTATAAACAATTGCAGGTTTTTATTTTGTGCCCGTCTGCCAAATCCTTTAGAATATTTATTTACCTTAGACATTGCAAATAATGGCTTTGTGCCCTTTAACACATTTGCCCAAGCGTTTCTGTGCTTTGTGTGTTCAAACATCTTTGTAATATAGCTTATCAAATTAACAGTCTTAAAATGAATCAGTTGCAATAGTGTTCACAACGGGAAAGAAAAGCTTTTTTGGTTGGCATTTAAAGTCTTGTAGGCACTTGTTAGGTGTAAAACTTGGCGTGAGATATGGATAGATTAACACATTTCATTGAGAGACTCTAGAATGATGGTGTCCTTGAAATTTATCGATGGCAGTTTTTCCTTAGGCTGATAAGGACAAATTGTTATGTAGTGGCTGAATTCTGAAGAATTTCTGATGGAATATTGTGGGAAAAGACTTATGAACTGGCTTTCTGGGTTGAGGTTGCACAATAGGAATATTCAAAACATGTTTTAGAATGTTGTTTGTTGCTGAGAATTTTCATTTATATCAAATTTTGATTTTGATACTGATATCAGGAAAGGGTAACTCTTAATCATTTGATTAAATGCAAGGAGTTTCATCATAATCTTACATAAGTACTCATGGGGTTCAGGCATTTTTGGTGTTTCATTGTTCAACAGATCATTGGTAAAAGTTTCTTTGGATATTTAGGTGTTGGGGTGAGGTTCAGAGTTTCTTCATTTCTTAGTATACCTTCAAAAGTAAGGTCAATTGATTCGTTTCATCCACTGGGGCATTGTTTATATATAGAACTTGGTGCATCAGTTTTTTAGTTAAAATATCCATAAATTATGGGACAACCTGGCATTTAAAAATGAGTTTTGTTGTACTGACAAATTATGGGAGGCAAATTGCTGGTTTTGATTGAGGAGGGGGTGGACCAAGGATTCTGACTTCTCAAGCAAGGGCAACGGCCACTCAGACGTGTCAATGAAATGGCTGATGAGAATAAAACTGAGCTTCTAATCTGGGTGTGTAGAGACCCAGTGGAATGCTCAGGATGCCAGTGGTACAGCAGTCCCATGACTTTAAAATCTAGAGATTTAGCATTTAAATGAGGGTAGTAAAAGCTCAAATATGTACTGAAGGTCCCAAGTCAAACCAAATGTCTGCAATGGGGGCAAACACAGGTATTATGTGGGAATTTCCCAGGGGTGGGGGAAGTGTGGATGACAACTATTTGGGGTTCTGAAGTTGATGGTCTTCAGGAGATATAAATTGATAACTAGGAGATAGATCAAGGCCTTGAGGTTCTGCAGGAATCTCACATGCGGTGTTTACCACTAAAATTTTCCAAACAGGTGGGACGCGTTGAATAAGGTGTATTGGGTTCCAGCAGGGACCCAGAAAAGGCCCACAAATGTTGATAAGATTAGGGACCACATGGGGTTAGTGGTGGTAATTGAGCAAGTATAAAGGTCATGCATAGTGGTAAGGTCAAAACCCCCTGAGTAGGGTGCTACATGTCACCCAGGAAAACAAGATCCTCGCCAGGATAACTAAATGGGTATATCTGACCTGCCAGTGATGGGGTGGATTTAAACTGTTGTATTATTTACAGACAGGATGCAATGATCCAGTGTTGGGTTAGCGGGGCAGATTTGGAATGAGCGGAAACAAGTCAATTACAGGGGATGAGTACTTGCATCTGGGGCAGATCTTTGAAAAAGTCAACAATGACCCAATGGGTGGCTGGGTAAATTAAATGAGAGAGCCCAATTGCAAATCATTTAGGAAACAATGAAAATGATGGCATAGTTTGCCAGATTAGTTGGAGAGATCTAAGATAACGTAGTGAATGAAATCCACAGTAATCTAGTACAGCAATAGAATTTCTATCTAAAATTAATTTAGAAAGGAATATGAACTTACAACAGACCCTAGAGAGGTTGTTTTGATAGTACGGGGGAATATCAATGAGGGGCTTGACTGTATTAATCATGAGGGTACCAGCAGTATACTCTAATTAGCTGTAGAGAGATTGGTGTGAGGGTTTATTGAAGCTTCATCAAATAATTAAAAACTTTAATGCCCTCCCCCAGCGTTTAGGACTGATTTAGACCAATAGTTCTGACCCAGAACCTGTGACAGATTGGGGCCATCCTGATACAAACATTGACTTTATGAATATCAGTTCAAATTTGTGCACAAATTCAGGAGGTCAGATTTGGGAAGTCAGACCAATCAGGAAAACCACTAGAAACGGAAATTGTAGGTAAGGATTTGGGAAAACGATAACAAGGACTGATCCAGCATATTGAACAACCAGTGTCTTGAATCCTCTAAATTTTCATTATGTGGGATATGAGACTTTCACAAGCAACAATTTGGATGTCGCTCAAGAGCCTAATCTAGGGTTTTTAATAATTTAAACTATCAAAAATTCTTTAAAAATGAGGAAATGGCAACTTTAAATACAGTTTTGTTTTCTCAATAAAAAAACTACAATAAAAGTTCAAATTGCTTTCTTTAAATTTAGGCTTATTTGTTAAAGAGGAATTTTGGTTGTAATAACTTAGAACAATATCTCAGCAAGCAGCTAGGACAGGCAGTGGCCTAGTTCACAGCACTATCTTGGTGTAAGTTCTTAGTGCTCTCTTGAAGCATCACCAAAACCTTAGTCTGTGAAAATTCCGTGAATTCTGGAAATGGTGCACGGTTAGAGGGTGGTTCTACGGGATTATCAGTTATGTGGTCAGTGACATGGCTGGTGCTGCCCAACTCGTTTGTCACATATTGGCAAAAACCTGTGTGTTACATAAAACAAAACTCAAATACCTTTCTTTCCGTCTTGTGGGGCCCCTGGGAAGAAGCAGTGGTAACCAACGGAGAGGAATGGAACTTACATCTCTTGACTGTGGTTATGGTGGGATTTTCATTGGCATTTTGGTACGCAAAGTGTGATAATTATGGGGAGCAACAACTCAGAAAACCATAGTGGCCCAGGCAAAACCTAAATCACCCGCCGGTCAAGTGGCATTATCCATAGAGGCGTTGGATAAACTTCATCAAGTAATGGCATGAATCTGCTTCCAGGCACGGTTAGCACAGGTGACAGGGGTTATCCCCTCTTGCGTTCCAATTAGCCCAGGTGGTGGATGCATTACCCCCAGAATTGGTGGGAAAGTTCTAGGAACTCATCGAGGAACAGAAGATCTTTCCAAATTCTATGGCGGAGTGTGTGGAGTTGATCAACTGGGCGGCATGTCCAGATGAGGCAAAAGATGAGGCCTGGTCGGCACTATTAACAGTCAATCAGGGTCATAGCTCTGTAGAGGAGTATGCGTGGGTCTTCCACCTGCTGCCAAAGGCAGCACAGGTTACATATTTCCAGTCCTCACGAATGTTCCGCCAGGAATTTCAGGCAGATTTGCTGGCAGCCTTGGCAGCAGCAAAGGTCCAAGCTACGCTGGGGGAGGAAGTGGCTTTAGCGGTCCAAATCAAAAAAATTAGCACTGGCACAGGACTGACGGGAGGAATCATTGTCACCAGGGAAGGGAAAGTCCTCAGTAAGCAGCCGTTCCAGTCAAGGGGTAGCACTCAGCCTCAAAAACGTGGGAAATGTTCAAGGGGAGGGCGCCAAGGGAATATGTCAAAATTTCCATCAGCTAATTTGCAAGTGAAAGATTCATCCAAAAATAAATCGCCTTATTTGCTTTATTCTCATCTGTTTATCCTCATAGAGTTGCATGTGGATGGGGGAATGGAAAGGTCAATGGCCCTGATAGATACTGTAGTGGAAGAGAATTATGTTGATCTGGCATTGGCAGAGCTTTTGAAGCTGCAAGTGCAGGAAGGACTGGTGGTAATTTTTGCCAATGCCTCACAGAGGGTGCCATCATGGCGCGTATGCCCTTTAGTGAAGGTACAGAAGGCCCCATTTGAGTTTTAGATGCGGTTTTGTGCATTCAAGAACCTGACCCACCCAGTAGTGTTTGGGATGCGCTGGTGGTATCAGTTCAGACCCCAGATCGATGTACCTTCCAGTACCATTACCCTGTACCCCAGGAGTGGCCCACCGATGAAGTGGAGTCTGTTAGTGGGAAACCAGAAGTTAGATGAGCCTTGAACCCTGAAGCCATGCAGGAAGAGGTCTTACCTGCAGAAACCAAGATTTTGTGAGGATCTTTGGTCCAAAAAGGAGTCACCGTTTTCCACCACTGGGCCATTTACATTCTCTTTTCAGTTTAAGGAAGGGTCAGAACTTCCCTGTGGATGCCCAGTTTATCCATTGAATGAACAAGCCAAGGACGCATTGGAGGACCACATGAGTTCAATTTTGAGCAAAGGTTTGAATGAGCCATCAAATTCAAGTGTGGTATTTCCAGTGTTGCTAGTACCTAAGGCAAGTGGAGAGTTATGGCCATGCATGGACTACCAGAGGTGAAATGAGGTCACGGAACCAGATCCTTACCCAATGCCACTAATGGAAGATATCTTGCCAATGGTCATGGTGTTATAAAATTGGATGGTATTGTTAGGATCTGCAGTATTGTTTGTACAGGTCGAGCCCACTGAGCAACAGACAGACAATGTGGGGATTGTCCGCCCTTCAGACACTTGAAAATATACTAAAAATAGGAGCATTTGTCCCAATCAACTCTTTTATTTATTTTAATAAATACAGCGATCTTCCGCTGTCCCGCTCTCTCTACTGTTAACAACCTTCTTTCTCTCAATTGCCTGTCTCGCTTATATACAGTGGCTTCAGGCGATACTGCTCTCATAGCATGGGCTATTCTATTATACCGATTCTCCTCAAATTCAGCTTGTTATTCTCTAATCCTCTATCGCCCTAATTTTAGGCAATTTACTTTGTATTTGTCAAATGTTAACATCGCCTTATTGCCTTATCACCTTATTTAGAGGCAATCTAATAATAACACATTTATCACAATATCGCCTCATCTTGAAGTACTCAAATAATTGTAACTGATATCATTTTCATCAGATTCTTCCCAATCCTCCCTAGCTGTCCCACGATTATCATCAAGTCATAATGGAATCATGACATTACTCCCTACTTGAATAGACAGTAAGGCTCCTATTGTTTGTATGGTAGGAGGAACTTCACATGCACTCAGTTGATGATCTGACCACTTGTGGGGTCCTTGATGGTATACACTTTGACCCTAGTTTTCTCTATAACTTCAAATGGACCAATCCAAATACTGGCCAACTTGTGTTTTTGCCCGAATCCATGTTGGTTGTGGAAGAGAACCATATCACCTTCTTTGAACAGCGCCAGCCCACTACGATGTACCTGATTGGTGTCCTGATTCCTTATCTTCTTGGCTAAGCTGAAGGAATATGCTTTGGTTTGCAATTTGATCAGAATGTTCGCAAGGTTAGTCAAATAGCGGTGGGGTTCCATTCCGCAGGTGTCTTCTACACAAGAATAAAGTAACGCTGGAAGAGCCAAGTGTTGGCTGTATAGTAATTGGAAGGGACTCTTTCCCATAGCGGAATGGTAACTATTGTTAAAGGCAAACATGGCAGTGGAAAGGAGTGCGCTACAAATTGGAAGGTCAATCTGTTATTAATTTTTGTAGTATGTTCACCAGAGTCCCATTCACCTGTTCGACCATTCCATTGGATTTGGGGTGGTATGGGGTCGTTAGAACCCTGCAGATTCCCATAAGCTCACTAAGTTTGGGGAGGATGTGCGAGGTGAAGTTGGTTCTGTTGTCAGTGAGAAATAAACTTAGGGCATCCATGTCGCTGAATAACGCATTCCATCTTGGACTTGACCACTGTAACTGCCCCTAAATCTCATATTGCTCTCACTTTGACCCACCGGGTCAAGTGGTCAATAGCCACAAGAATGTACTTACACTGGTTGGCTCCTGTTGGCAAGGGACCAACGACATCAAGAGAGACTGTGTGCCAAGCAAAATGTGGTTTCACTACCCAGTATGAAGACTTGCAGCATAATGGCTTCTCACCTTGACACTGATGGCAACAGGAAATAGTTTTGAGCACATATAAACTCATGCTTTCCCAATAGTACTGAGGGCGCAACAACTCCATCGTTTTGAGCACCCCACCATGTCTGACTGCCCTGTGGGCGCTCATAATGATTCCCATTCATACTGAAGGTCGCAGAAAATCATCCTAGAATTGCCAATCCGCTTGTACAGTTCCCCATTCCATTGTAAGGTATTCGTTTGCATCTCATCTAATGCTTTGATCACTTGGGGCAGTTCATCATCATATTTTCCGATGACCATCTTATTGTACAGCATATTATCGAGGTCCGCCATCACCGCAACAGTCAGCAATTATGATAAACAGTCAGCGTTCTGATGCTTTACTTCTGGCTGATGAAGGATCTTGAAGTCAAAAGCCTGCAACTTAAGAGCACATTAAGCCAAACGGCCTTCAGGTTCTTTGGGGATCTGCAACCAGTGTAATGGCACATGATCTGTTACGACTTTAAACTTTACCCCATGCAGATAGACTCTGAATTGCTTATATGTGTAGATCACTGCTAAGCACTCCTGCTTGGTCACAGTATAATTACGCTTGTGACAGTTCAGACTTGACTATAGTACGCTACAGGATGTTCCTCTCCCTCATCATCTTTCTGAAAAAGTACTGCCCCAACAGCAGAAAGGGACACATCTGTCTGAATGATAAACTCCCAATCAAAGTTCAGATAGTATACCACCTGTGCGCGGATAAATGCTGTATAAAGTGTATTGAAAGCGGATTGATGAAATTTTTTCCATTAAAACACAGCGTCCTCTTTAACAACTCAAATAGCGGCCCCCAATACAGCTAAAATTATGGATAAAGCGCCAGTAGTAACCTACCATTCCCAAAAATAACTTTATGTCACGTTTACTAGAAGTGGTCATTTTGCTGATGGCCTCCACCTTAGCCAGCTGTGGTTTCAGCCCTTTAGAGTCTACCACAAACCCCAGGTATTACAGCTGATATTTGAAGAAGTTACATTTTTGAGATTTAATTTTAATGTTCACCTCAGCCAGCTGGCAGAATACTGCTTCTAGGTGGTTGTGATGCTCCAAAGAGGTTAAGAGAAAACGTTAATATTGTCGAGGTATACAAGGATGCATGACAGTTTCAGGTCACCAAAAATTGTATCCATGGCTCGCTGAAATGTAGCTGAGGCGTTACACAGCCCTTAGGGCATATGGGTCGGTTGAAAAAGGCCTTTGGAGGTTATTACAGCGCATTTTTCCTGTTCTGCTGCGGATAACTCAATTTGCCAGTAACCTGATATCAAGTCCATCGCTGAAAAAAATAGGCTCCCCTTAACCAATCCAAAGCATCATCACTTGGCAAAGGGTACAAGTCCTTTTTTGTAATACTTTTTGAGCTTCTGAAAGTTTATTACTATGTAGTTGGTGCTGTCCTTTTTTACAATAAGAACAGTCAAAGGCCACGCTTTCTGGATGGTTTGAGCATCCCTTGCTCTAGCAACTTTTCAATTTCATTAGTGACAGCGTCTTCCACTGCCCTTGATTGGCGGATCAGCTGGGACCTTATAGGGGGATGATCTCCTGTGTCTACTCAATGAATTACCCCCGAGCACAACCTAAGTTGGGATTGTCAACAGCAAAAATCCCCTTGTACTTCTGAAATAAAGCTATTGATTGGTTTTTCTGCTCTTCCAATAGTCCTATTAAATTACTCCTTGGTACCACCATTAGTACACAAGTCAGTGCCTCAACTAGTAGCCCAAATTCATCTGATGACCCAAACACATGAACCTGAAGGACCTCATCTATTGAAATCAAATGTAAATATGCTAAATTTGGTGTTGGCGAATTTGCATTAGTTTTCTCTGGAGGTTTGCTTATAAAACCTTAATCTCTCCATGTCCCAGAAGTATAATCCCTGAAGCCACATTAAGCTCAAACCATATTTAATGATAGAGCCCAATGACTTCCCCATATAGCCCAATAGTCACTTCCACTTCTAACTCGGTGTTCACTAAGACTTGATGTCCAGAAGGAATAGATATGGGCCCTGCCGCTCAAAGAGGTATCCCTTGATATTCATATATCTCCTGGGGAAGTAGCCGAGTCATGCACTTTGGTCAGTGATAGAAAACAGGCATCACCCCGTCACTATAGGCAAGGTTGATATGGCTCATATTCACTGGATCCTTTGTTACTCCGCTAGTAGTGAGGTAAATTGGGATCCGCTGACCTAGAATGTCAAGTGTCTCCTCTGTCATATTAATGACAGCCCCAAAACAGCGCAGGAAAGAAGTTCTGATTAACAGGTCATAGTTTTTGTTTGGCAGCATAATCGCCAGAGCTACAACAATAATGGACTAAAGCACAGAGGTAGCGCACTCTAAGCCTCCTCAGAGATGGTGCTTACTGCTCCAGTAGTTCCGTACACCATTAAATGTTTCTTTATCGGTTTTAACGTCAACTTTGCCATCAATTTAGTAAAACTATATTGACTGGAGAACCAGTATTCATTATATCACGAACCCTATTTTTTGCCACAAAAATACTACAGTATGTACACCCAGTATAAGAAGAACATTGACTGTTTAATATGTGAAAATTTACGGGCTCTCTTTTTAAGAAAACTCATTATCCCCTCACTGACTTGGTAGTGTTTTGACAATGGCGTCTACCAAAAGGGCGACGTTTACTCCTTTCAAAGTTGGTGCATTTGTGGAAAAATCAAGTTTGTCCAAGGAAGCTTGATCAAGCATCTGACAGGCATACAGCTTCAGTTGTTCTGGGGACTCTTCTTCCGCCGCCACCTTGGCTTGATCTCATGTCACTATGTTTATTCCTCCAACTGGCTGCTGATATAAAAGTCCATCATTATACTGAAGGACTTCTTCAAGGTATACTAATATTGATTTAGTTACGTTTTTTTGGTATCACTGAGGTATGGGTCCCATCTCTACTCCGCATCATCTTTTCCCTGATAGTATTGACCTTGGTGTATTTAGTTCACACGGCGGTTATGGCAGGATTTTGCCAAATGACCAGGGCGGCCGCATTCATAGCAGTTAACCCTATAAGAGCCACATCCTTGAGTATCATAAGAGGGCCCAGATCAGAAAGTTTGGGGTCATTTAGAGTAACTAGGCCCAGGTTGGTAAGTTGATTGTTGACATTTGGCATAGCTAGGTCCTGGTTGATATCTGAGGTGCTGACAGTTTTTATGACCAGCCCTTTGATGCTTATCAAACTGTTTAGTATAATTTGGCTGAGGACAAGGCGCAAATCTATAATGATACTGAGGATTGCTAAATGGAGCTGGAGTCAGACGAGAGTATTCTCCTGAATAAGATGGTGCAGTAGCGGCAGTAGTCTTCCATATTCAGTGGTGGGAAGTTGGTGGATATGTGGCGCAAAAACTGTACAAATTTTGAGCAAAGGTACATCATCATCCAGAAGCGGCGAAATGATGTTGTGAAGATCTCAATATGGATTCACCGCAGAGGTCATGGAGAAGCACATGTCAGCTTCCACTAAGTACCCTGCCCTAATCAACATGGAGCTTCCATTGTAAATTGATCATTGAATTCCAGGAGAGCCTCATTTTGGCGGAATCTAATCATTAAGAATTCTGCTTTCTGATGTGAAATCTTTGAGGTACCCCCAAACAGACGAAGGGCAGTATCCTTCATATCCCTATAGATGACAGAGCTACTTGGGAGGTAACAGGTGACCTGATCGGCACTCCCAACGTCCAAGGCAGATATCAACAACTTAGCCTTCCATCTATCAGATGCACTTTCTGCTGCAGACTCAAACCATTTGAAGAAACCATGAATGTTCCCATTTCAATCAAACGGAGGTAATTTTTCAATATTAACCTCCTCATCCCATTAATGGGGTTTTGACCCATACTGAGGAATGGGTCAAGATCCAAAAGCAGTTTTCTGATGAAAAGTTGGATCAGTGGAAGTTGGGATGTCCACCACTTCAGGGGTAGCATGACCTTCTGTCATGGGCGGTACCACCATTACTTGAGGTAAATGGCGTTTCAACTCATATTTGTATCAGGTACTACCATCCTGGGTGGAGTAGCTCCAACCAGCATCATATTATTCGTTGTATGATGCCCCCTCTTGATGGTCATCCTTGTCCCAGAGAGAAGACTGAGAAATATTGGTCAATATTTGCTCTGCGCACTGCAGCCATTTGGTGATATCATTCAATCATTTGGCGAGATCTTTGTTTTGTTGTCCCAAGATTTGCATTTGGCTAAACGTGCTATCAAGCTGGTGTATGACAGCATCTTGTTCTTTAAGGAGTTCATCTTGGTTCTTGAGCACCGCATCTAAGGTAAGTTTGAGTTCCTCATATCTTGCTGGTGCAATGTTCCGTGAAGATTCCCCAGCAACACAGGCTGTGTAAGGCACGGCTGGCGACTGGAGTTTGGAGTGTTTGGTGGTTGATCAATGGGCCCCGTGTAGTGAGCACCACTGTTATAAAATTGGACAGTATTGTTAAGATCTGCTATATTGTTTGTACAGGTTGAACCCACTGAGCAACAGACAGATGATGTGGGGATTATTGGTCCTTTGGACACAGTTTGAAAATATACTAAAAAGAGGAGCAATTTCCCCAATCATATCTTTTATTTATTTTAATAATTACAGAGATCTTCCACTGTCCCGCTCTCTCTACTATTAACAACCTTCTTTCTCTCAATTGCCCATCTCACTTATATACAGCGGCTTCAGACAATACTACTCTCATAGCTTGGGCTATTCTATTCCGCCAATTCTCCAGAAATTCGGCTTGTTATTCTCTAATCCTCTATTGCCCTAATTGTAGGCGATTTACTTCATATTTATCAAATGTTGACATCGCCTTATTGCCTTATCACCTTATTTAGAGGCGATCCAATAATAACCTGTAAGATCCCAATATTACCTCGTCTCAGGGCACTCAAATAATCATAACTGATATCATTTTCGGCGGTTTCTTCCCAATCCACCCTAGCTGTCCCATGATTACCATCCAGTCATATTGGAATCATGTCACAAGGGATGCAACATTTATACCAAGCTTGATTTGGAAGAAGCATTCAACCAGGTACCTGTGAGGCTGGAGCACCAAAGATACACAGCATTCAAATGCCACCTTGGAATGTTCCAATACTGAGTTATGCCATTTGGGCTGTGCAATGCCCCTGCATTATTTCAATAAATGATAGACTGAGTACTCTGTCAGTTGATCGGCTGGTGTTGTATCTCTTATATGGATGACATCCTGGTGTTTTCGCGTTCTAATAAGGCTCATTTACAGGATGTGCAGGAGGTCCTGAAGGCATTGGCTGGGGCAGGATTACAGCTGAAGCCTTTGAAATGTGAGTTTATCTAAGAGTCAGTCAAGTTCTTAGGGAATGTGATATTTGGAAAAGGCCTGGGGGTATGCCCAGATAAGGTCAGGCGGTGCATGCATGGAAAGCTCCAACTGATCATACAGGTGTATAAAGTTTCTGAGGATGGTAAATTTCCTCAGATGGTTCATCAAGAATTTATTGAAGTTAGCCTTGCCACTTATGTGACTAACGTATAATGTACCACTCATATGGGGGGAAGAAGAGGAGCGTTCATTTGACCTGCTGAAAGAAAAGATCATTTCAGCACCAGTCCTTGCCCATCCAGATCCTGGAAACCCTTATATGGTTAAAACAGACGCCTCAAATTCTGCAGTGGGAGCAGTACTCTTACAGAAGGGGGAAGACAGGTTGGAGCACCCAGTGTGTTATTTCAGCTGGAAAATGATTCGTGAAGAAATGAATTGCCTGATATATGACAAGGAGCTACTGGTGGTTGCGGCGCTGCAGGAGTGGCAGCACCACTTGTTTTATGCCTGTCACCCCTTCATAGTATGTACAGACCACTGGGCACTTGAATATTACCGAGAGACCAGGAAAAAGAATCAGCGCCAAGCCCATTGGCACTTGGAGCTGACTCAGTAAAATTTCTGAGTGGAATACCGTCCAGTATCTGTTAACTCCATAGCAGATTGGTTGAGCCATGATGCAGGGCTAACATACGAGAAGGCTGAGTTGGAGAAGTATAACACAGCAACCATGTTCTGGGAAGACCAATTTTCCATGAAGATGAGATAGGAGGATGAACTGGAGAGGAAATCTGAAGAAAGCAAAGAAGGGCATCATTTGGGAAATGGTTATGGGCAGAAACAGCAGAGGGCCAATGGCACGGCCTTCATCATACATAAGGAAAGAAAAATGGAACTATATGTCATGACTCATAATTATGGGTTCTGAACCCATCACTGCATTAGGAAGTGCTGCAGGCATTTCATGACCACCCACTGGCAGGACATCTGGGGATTGCAAAGATGATCAACTTGGTGTGATGGAAGTATTCATGGGCTGGACTGTGAAAGGATATAAAAAATATGTGGCGGATTGCTTGGTTTGTGCGCGTTTGAAGCCCTCACAAAAGTAGCCCATGCGTAAGTTAGTCCCACTCCAATTCTGAGTTGGCAATGGGGGTCAGTTAGTGTGGATCTCATTACATGGTTGCCTAAGATCCAGGTGAAGGATGTGATATTGGTTGTTGTCAATTGAAAAACAAAACATGCCAAATTTTTCCCATGTAACTCAAAATTCTCAGCCAAGGACACTGCAAGGGTTTTTATCAATGAGATAATCGTCCATCATGGCCTACCAGCAGAGATCATTTCAGATCATAGTCTCAATTTATATTGAAATTCTGGTCAAGTATGCTCAGAAATTTAAAGATTCGCCTGTGTAGGGCTTCAGCATACCATCCTTAATCCAATGGGCAAACAGAGAGGGTAAACTGGACATTGGAGAAATACCTCCAATGCTATATCTCAGATTGGAAGGATGATTGAGTTACCTGGATTAGACTCACTCAGTTCACTTACAATAACCACCACCAATTGCTGACAGGAATGTCACCATTTTTTGCTAATTATGGATCCAATCCAGCGTTGGATGGGGGATCAAAAAGTGAAGTATGCCATGGGGCAGATAATATTCCCAAAGAATGACCAAAATTGGAAGGAAATTGCAAAACAACTTGGAGCGTGCCATAGCATGGAAAAATGTTATGTGGATTGACAAAGAGCACCAGACCCATCATTTGCTCCAGGGATTGGGTATTGGTGGCAGCGAAGAATTATGCAGTACCAGTGAAGAGCCAGAAACTTGGACCAAAGTTCTTAGGCCTGTATAGGGTGATCTGAATTGTAAACAAGGTGGCATCTGAATTGGACCTCCCAGAAGGGTTGAAGGCCCACCAATTATCCATGGTTCATAACTTTGAGGATTCTGGGAGAGGGGACCAGAGCAGCCTGGGCCACTGAACCCACGGGAGGAGAACAACCAGGAATATGAGGTCAAGCAAATCATGAGAGAGCGTTGGGTCAGGGATTGCCAGCAATTTCTGGTAAAATAGAAGGGATATTTGATGGAGGAAGTGACCTGGAAAACACCTGAGGAGTGTTCACGCTGCCCCATGAAGATCTGGGAGTTTTTGGATTTACAAGGGAGTGATGTGACAGATTGGGGCCAGCCTGATCTGCACAATGACCTCGTGAATATCAGTTTGAATTCATGCACAAATTTGGAGGTCAGATTTTGAAAGTTGGACCAATCATGAAAACCACTAGAAATGGAAATTGTAAGTAAGGATTTGGGGATTTGAGAACAAGGACTGATCCAGCATATTGAACAACCGGTGTCTTGAATCCTCTAAATTTTCATTATGTGGGATATGAGACTTTCATGAGCAACAATTTGGATGTTACTCAAGCGCCTAATCTAGGGTTTTTAATAATTTAAACTATCAAAAATGCTTTAAAATGAGGAAATGGCAACTGTAAATACAGTTTCATTTTCTCAATAGGAGAAACTACAATAAAAATTCAGATTGCTTGCTTTAGATATAGGTTTATTTTGTAGGAGGAATATTAGTCAGAATAATCAGAACAATGAGCTCAGCAAGTGAGCTAGGCCAGGCATCGGCCTTGTTTGTGGCACTATCTTGTGGTCAGGCCTTACTGCTTGCTTGAAGCATCACCAAAACCTTAGTCTGTGAAAATTCTGTGAATTCTGGAAATGGTGCACGGGTTAGAGGGTGGTTCTACAGGATTATCAGTCATGTGGTCAGTGACATGGCTGGTACTGCCCAACTCATTTGTCACATATTAGCAAGAACCTGTGCGTTACAGAATCAGTTATATTATTTGAGTTATTAATGCATTCAGTTCTACCAGAATTTGTTCTGTCAGGTTGGGTCACTTGCAAAGATTTGGGTGTCATTTGACTGAATGATGTTATTGATCCTTTATACATATATTTTTAACAAGTGACCTGAACTGGCTTAGCTGACCCATTATAGGTAAAATAGGCTTTAGAATCATTTTCCCCTTTCTAGGGAGATTTGAATAATAAGCTAGGGGTGGGGTGAGCCATTGAGTCCTGCTGATGGCCCCTGAATTTTCCATCTCTACTGGTCCCTTCTATCATCTCCACCAGGCTAGAGGAGGAAGGGAGGGGCAGAGATTGGGATCCTTGGGGGCCTGGGAAGTAACTCATTGCTCATCTACCACATGAGCCAGGTCACTCAGTTGAGACAGGGGGTTTACTTAGGCTATGAGACCCCTTTTATACCTGATGAATGCTGATCCTGGTCCAGGAAAAATAGCTGTGCCTAAGGACTTACAAGATGGGCAGCTTGGCATTGTGGGCAGTGGGCTCAACACTGATGGAAATAGTTCCCAGCTGGTGTCAGTCAAAGCACCAGAGATTGTTGTAAGGGTGTTGGACTTGGACTTACATATTCAGCTGCTAAACCTTCTTGCAAGGGCATGAATTTGGTTCAATTTGAATGTGGCTTGATGTTAAGTTATTTTAAAATGTCCTCTGTGTCAGAGGCGCCCAAACCCACTGGGTCAGGGCACATTGAGGTGTGGGTGTTGGATTTTAGGATTTTATTAAGCTTGCTGGTGCGTTTTAGGACTAAACTCCAATAAACAGGGGATTAAAACCACTGATAATAATAAAAAGAAACGAACACTAAAAACTAGAAAGTTGTATTTTATATTTTTACTAGTTACCATTGGGCTAAGAAAAAAACCCTCTTAATAAGTTAATACTTAGTATTTAAAGTGTCAAGGCTTGGAATTCAGTTTGATTAGTAAATTCTGAATTAGGTAATATGGGCGGTGGACCTATTGACTTGTTTGAAACTTGCCTTAATCAGGAAATGGCTGATGGAGAGCGATGACAGGAAGTTTAGATCCATGAGGTAGGGTTTTGATATATTTTATCCAATCATATGATGAGAAAATTTTGCACTTGTTTAGACCCCCTCCAACTCTATAAAAGAGGCTGGTCTGCAGTGTAGGCTGTACCAAAATAGAAGTGGTCTGGAGAGGAGCCTACAATAAGCACCCCAAATTTTACTGATGATCCAGCACAGTCTAACTACCTGAATTCATTTTGTTTGCCTATAAATTATTAGAAGTTTACCCTAATTTGAGGAGTTCCACCAGGAATTGACCAGGGTCTTTTGGGCAACCTTTTCATTTACCTCCAAATGACCCTTTTTGATAAACTTGACCTGTGATGGTCAAAAAGTGGGCCCTGGGATTGTTATGGAGTTATACAACTTATGCATAGTTTTGATAGACAGCTATAACCAGATCCACACAGTTCAGTTGGGCCAGCAATATGGCATCAAGATATGAATTTCCAAGAGCATTGAGATTTATTAAGTAGCTGTTGGTCAACTCCCTCACAATATTGATAGGTCATCTGGTTTCAGAGTCCCATAAGATCCTCAAACTTGGTAAGAAATATGCTGATACTGGAGAAATTCTGTAGGTGAAGTTGGCAGAATTACTTTTGGGGTTGAAAAAACATTTAAAACACTTCTTTATTAGGGGCCTGATAATATGTCAAGGATTTGAAGAACAGGTTGGTGCTGTCAGGGTAAATCCTGACATTAATAGAATTCCAGAGTCTACAGAGATCATCCATCAGATCAAAAGGGTATGTGATGAAGTTAGATCATATAATTGTATGTAAAATGAGTAATTTGTAGTGAAAATGTTTGATTAATCATTTAAATCACCTTAGTTGCAATAATATTGAGTCAATTAATTGCACCAAAACGAATTCAAAATGAGACTATGATTCCCACTGCCTTACAAAATCATATTCAAGTTGCAATTCCATAAGCTCCAGAGAATAATAGTGCACTGTTTTAAATCAAATAAGCTTAGGTAAGTCCAGGAAGTTGGATGATATATAAAACCAAGTAATTCATTTGGTTAAACTTTGCAGTCAATAAAAATATTCTTTATCATGCAAAAACTATTTTTATTCTAAGTGTTATCAATACCAATATACCACCCCAGCCTACAAGAAACTCCCTTTCAACTTTCCAATTTTAAAACATATCTTAAGCAACTCCTATACCAGAATACCCACCCTTCCTTATACCTGGACATCTCTAGTGTCCTTGTCATAATGGGCTAAACCCCTTGGTTATGCTAGCTCATGGTTAGCTACCTCCAACCAGGTTAATAGTATACCAATCCCTGACAAGTGCTGTGCCATTTTCATTTGGGTCAAATAGAAGGCTGGTTACTTCTCAAAGCTTCTACTGGGTGCTGATCCTGCAACTATCTCCACAGGTGTTGTAAATTTATAATCTTCCCTCAATTGGGCCATGGTCAAATTTTTAGACTTTGTTTTGCACAAGTTTTAATAAAGTAGATGGCAGTAATTTGGCCTGTTGGAAGAGTGTTCACTAGCTCCAAGGTGTCACCCCTAGCAAGATCACCACTTTGTTATAAAGGTTTGGTAACCCTTAATTCATCATGTCCTGAGGTTTTGGTGACACATTATATTTTGGTACTATCATTCATACTAGCCATTGGTGGTAGATGGTCACAATAGAGCATCTGGCCCAAAATATCCTAAATGGTGAGGCAGGGATAAATCCAAATAAATATCAATGGGGTAGTAAAGGTAATGGAGATTTTTGATACTTTTTAGAATCCAGGCCAGGCTTTTATCCTGACCAATAGAAAAATAATCAGAGGGGAAAGGATTATAGGGTATCAAAGGGAAATCAGATAAAAATAAATAAATGGGATTAAGGATAAAACTAGGGTGGGAATATCCCTGATGATTGGTAATTTTGGTAGTTTAATAAATATAAAAATATATTGGCAGATGAATCTGATTGTGAAGATTTTACCAAATGGAGAGGACTGACATTCTAACCTTGGTGAATTAATCAGTTTTTATCAAACAGTTTCAATCATAACATGCTAGATATATTTGTCAATTCACTTAACTCTGCCGCTGATGGGTCAAAGGTATGAGCAGATCTGATTCCTAAATTTGTATTAATTTAACCATTTGTATGATGGTGTCCTAGCACCATGAGAAGATCAAAATATTGCAAATCCTATTTGTTTTAAATAAATAAAAAATGTGTGCCATTTAGTGTTCCTAGCCAATCAGATTATGAGAAATTGTGGCAAAGCTGGGCTTCTGTCATTATGATATTAATACTGAATCAGGACAATATACCACCCAGCCAATCAATGTATGTGGGACCCACTGGAAGTGCATATCTCTGCTAATAGCAATAATGCCAAGTTTAGCAAATTACATAATAACAGATCAGAACTTGTGGGCTCAACCTGAATTTAAATTTAAAACTGCTTAGCAAAATCATTAATTTATCAAATCAACTGAAAACTTTTATTTACACCAACTCATATCACCATTGCATGTCATCAAACAATGATCATGTTTCAGGTATACGTTACAAATTTTTAACATATCTTAATCTAAAAGTCATCTACATGTCAGAACTAAATTAATCAATATTGTCAGTAAAATTATAAGCCCAAGAAACACTTTGGGTTTCAACCTATATTATAATATTAGAGTTCTTATGAATAAAGTATTCAAGGTGGGTCAACCTTGGGACAAATATACCGCACCAATATTTTTTTTCTAGCCAGTACAGGTTTTAAACTTGAATCAAACAAACCTGCACTAGAGTGGAAGCTGGAACAATTAGAGTTCTTATAGGAAACTATTAATTAGAAATGGGTGATGTATAACAAATAATCTGACTCAAATTAAATATGTATTTTATAGTATTATTTAAAAATATTTCAAGTTTTACCTTATGGTGAAAAATTTAAGCGCATGATATATGGCTTATGGCTGAAGGTTGTTAGAAACTTTCCTAACATTTTATCTACTTTTATGATAGGATACTATCATTGTGTTTTGTCATTTAACTTTTAAAATAATAATACCTGAGATGATTAGATTACTTAAGTGATGGTTGGATCAGCCTAATTAAAACTGTGTATGACAGCAGGCAAGTAGCTGATAGATTCAAATTTATTTAATTTACATTAAGTTAGGTAGCATTTTAGTTGTGGTGGTTTGGGAAACCATCTTATAAATAAATCATTATAAATGCATGTTTGTTTCAACACCTACTCCTGGACTATTTACCAATCTCAGATAAACTTGGCACAAATATTCTATGAAATATATATATATATATATATATGTTTAGTGAACTTGATTAGTCTGATGTTTCGGGTATAAGGTTGACAGTTTTTACTTATTTAGTTTTTATTTAGTCGATTTTATCATTCAATTATATGGAAAACTTTCAGATAGCTATCTATATTACCTCATTTTATTTATTTGGTTGATTTAATTGGTCAATCTATAGTAAATTTACTGATCACCATCTACAATAATTCATTAAGTTTGGTTGATTTTATTAGCCAACCTATGCAAAAACGATACACGCCCATAATAATTTAAGCTCGTCGCGCTATGGTTTTATGGTTGCCTGGATTTTGAACATACCCCCCAGCCATAGGCATATATCATGTCAAAAATTCTACTGTGATTTAGATAATATATAAACATGAAAAACTGTCACCCCTTCTTAAAGGCGCTCTTTTGAGGAAGGGTGCATCAAGGTTGGTTAGCAGGACCGAATTATCTATAAGGCGTAAACCAGCCGACGGGCTTTGAGGTTTATATGCCTGGAGGATTTTTAAGTTTTCAACCCTAGTTCCAGTTCTATATAAAGCTTATCAAAGATTAACTCCGCCGTTAACCAAAACTTAGATGAACCCATTGTCCAATTTAAATCGTCGATTTAACTCAGCTGATGGTTTTTTCGATAGATAATTGAATTGAAGGGGTGTATGGATTTATCAGTTCGATATCATGATAGTATAGTGAGCTACCCTTTAAATAACGAAAAATTTAATATAAAGGTAGATATCAATTGGTTGAATTAGGATGAGCCAATGTAGATAAAAAAGCAGTATGTAGCATATGGAGGTTGAGAGTTGGATAATAAAATAGGAAAGATTTAAGTTTAATGCTCTTCAAAACCGATACTAAATGGTATCACAAACAAAACCATGGGTGCGAGCTGATTTCGCTATTTAAAGCAATATGATCTATTTAAAAAACTTGGAGCTACATCATGATAATTGATTGGTTGTAAAATTTGTAATGAAGGGCGGTTTAGGGTGTACATGAGAATTAGTTCAGTTAATTTCCGTCTTAGACCATCGCATTGAAAGTGGTGAAATTATTATTAAACTTGAAATTGAATCATTCGATGCTGGTGGTTTATAAATTAATTAATTAGTTGGGGCATTCGAACTTTTAATAAGGTTTGTGGTGGCATGATTATGCCACTGGATTATGGTTAGTGAAACTAAACAGGGATGTTTAAATCATTTGCGGTGGTGGTCGAGGGTTGGAACCTCTTGATCGTTATCATTGGCATTCCAACTGGGCTATAAAAGGTTCAGGGTGGGTTGATATTCAGTACATTTACAGAATGCCTTCTTACAATCGATCAATCGTTATTGCCCTCGTCAGCTTGCTGGCCAGCCAGAGTGCCGAAAATATTCAGTCAGGTACCTATCATTACCCTGGTACCGTTCAGCCTGATGATGCCAAGTCAACTCAACCTCCCGTTGGGCCAGTGGTTGAGCCTCCCAGACATTATCGTCCAGAAATTGCTACTGACCCTGTGCCTAAAGTTGAACCTGAAGGTTCGGGTGATGCGCCCAAGGGTGGTGGTTCAACTTCGGATCCTCACAATGAGGCAGGGTCTAAGAGCGAGCCAGCTAAAGAAATCCAGCAAGAGGGGGTGGCTACCTCTGGGGCGTATTCCGGATATTCCAATATAAAGCCTGACACCGATCCCCTTAAAGCTGATGGTTCGGGTAAACCTAATCCTGGAACTAAGGAAACAACTCCTCAGGTGGTTACTGATCCTGCCAATGGATATAATCACCTTGGTAAAAACCCCAATTCTATTGGATCAGTTGAAGGTGCAGGTTCAGCTGCCGATTCGGATAAAGAAGGCCCCGATTCTGATGCTGAAAGTGTCTCATCTGATGAAGGCGCCGATTCTGATGCTGAAAGTGTCTCATCTGATGAAGGCGCCGATTCTGATGCCGAAAGTGTCTCATCTGATGATGATGAACATAATGTCAAGTCTGGCATTTCAAAGTATGGTTATTAAATATGAATATAGGTTGAATTGAGAACCTCTTCCTCTTTCAAAGTCGGTTAATAAAGTGAAAACCCTCCATTGGGTAATTGATGTAATTGGGTATTTAAGTTTGGTGAAATGCTCAAAACTAATAGTTCGCTTAAATTAATTTAAGAAAATTGATTTGAGTATTTTTATTGTGCTGACCCCCCGACCGGTTGAGGGATAGATATTTATAATGAACTAGCGGAATTACCCGTGCTTCGCTACAGTGTCTATAGAATTTCAGGTGATTCGAATTAATTAATTTAGATTTTATATATAGTTAAGCAAATCTACTCGGCCAAATTTAATTGTTCAATCGAAGCAACCAAAACCACCAACCACTCAGTTAAAATTAACTGAACTTATCAAATCAACCAATAACTAATCACCCCCAAAGCTAATCTGTATCCTATCGATTCGACCAAAAACCATTAACCCACTCGGCCAAATACAATAAACCTATCAAATCAATCAGATTCTAAGTTATTTTAGTTTTTATATTGGTAGATACTATCAATAAGTTCAGAAACCATTAAATCTATTAAAAATTCCAACCTCCAACCACTTAGCTAAAATCAATTAAGCCTGCCAATTTAACTAAACCATTAATCACTTAACTGAATCTATTGAGCCTATCGAACTAACCAAAAAATAAAACACCCATCATAAACCTATTATTGAACTTACAAAACAGCAAAAACTACCAACCTCTTATCAAAACCTATGAAAAATTAACTTAAACGAATATGAAAATACCCAGCCAAATTGCTATCTAATTACCATTAGACATATATGTTCTAGATCTTATATAGAACTGATATTAAAAGTTAAATGTGATTTTATTAAAAAAGTATATTACTATTCCCAGATTTTATAAAGTATTGTGCCAAGTTTGGTGATTTTTGGTCATTTGCTCGAGATAACGCATTTATAAAAAAATTAACCAATACTTTTTTAAATAAAATTTTAGACTAATTCTTGTTGATACTCAGTTTAATACAGATTTGTTTGTGGGCTTAAAGTTTATCTGATAACCTCATATTTTTTATAATTGTAGACGGTTATCGATAAAATTAAATAATCAAATTATACTGAATAAATATAAAACTACCAACCATTCAGCCATGCCTAATTAAACCTATCGAATTAACTAAGCCACTAAACCACTTAGCTAAAACCATTCGATACCAAATCAACCAATCATCAACCGCTTCGTAAACCAAAACTAAATGTATCGAAACAACCAAAATCACCAACCGCTTACCAAAACCAATTAACTTATCGAATCAACCGAATATCAAACTTTTCGGCCGTAACAATCTACCGATTTCCATTAAAAACATATAAAATTTTCACTTGCTACATATAAAACTTTTTATTTTACTATGAAAATTAAAAATCGGGCTTCGAGCTGCACACGGACCCCCTCCCGTCCACCTATAGCCTAATTTTCATAGCTCTACATGCTCTAGTTTTGGCTGGGCATCGCACACACATACACATTTGCTTATATATATATAGATAGATAAGTGTCTGAAATAGAGCTTGTAAGATTTGATTACAGTTAGACAGAATTAGTGAGTTTAGGAAAAGTGTATAAAAAATGACCACTAACCACTTAAAACCATTTAAAATATCAAATCAACTAAATATCTAACTGCTCAGCCGTAACTATATACTGACTACCATCAAAAATATATAGGATTTTTACTTGATACATATAAAACTTTTTTTACTATTAAAGTAATATTTTTTAAAATTCATAAACCTTCTCAGGCATGCACACAACAACTCACCAAAGTTTCATCACAATTGGATGAATGGTATAGGAATGCATTCGGGACATACATACACACAGACATACATTCATTTATATATATAGATATCAAAGCAAAAAAACTGGAAAATAATGCATTGGTCATGTTTCTCATACGTAAGATATATAATTAAGTTTTAAAGCTTTGATGGATGATGATTCATTATCACATTGCTATAAGGATACAAAGTTATATTGAAATTGGCTCAGTAAATTCTCTAAGAATAAAGCAGATAAACATAAATCCCTTTTTGCGATTTATTTAAATAGATAATTTATTTTAAAGATAAATGGTTAATAGGTAGCTAATTTATATATAAATTAACATTTAATCAACACCTTGTATTTTATTTAGGATAGACAGGGGTTGAATGTGTGTTGAATTTAATTTAGTTAATATCCGTTTGGAGCTAATTTATGCTTGTTAGGCTCCTTTAGAGCATGTGTTTAAATCGAGAGTTGGTCATATTATTATTGTATAAAAAGCTCTCATATAGCAACTTTAAACATCTTTAAAATATCGATACCAAACTAAGTGTAGAATTTAGCACTGGGTACCTGTTATGAATGCAAAGTTTTAAAGGCATTGATTCAGTAGTTTCTGGGATTGCTTTGAACAACCTGGACCCCCTAGAATTTTATTGATATAAATGTGTGATCTGTTACTCACCAACATTTCTCAGAAGTGGCTGCCCACCGTAATATGTCTAGTATTGGTTTCTTATTATTCTCTAGTTATATTTGAGGTTGTGATTAGTTCCTTGACAAATATTTCTCGAAAGTGACTGCCCACCGTAAAACTCGGGAACAAAATATATCCTTCAACCAGTTCCCATCAAGATTATCTTACTTTACCTTTAGTTTCTATTTTTAAAGAAAAACTAGTGAGCTTTTATTAAGTAACTGCCTTCCAAAAGAATTTGATTTCTAGCCTTGGTTTGCTCACGCTTATAATCGGCCATTAGATAGTTTATTTTAACCTTTTAAAAATGTGATCTAGATTTAACTTTTGACTTTATCAATCTAGGTGTTGTACAATAGGTAACTTTCCTGATAACAATACTCTAGCTAAATCCCCATATACTTTCGATGGCTGTAAAGGTTTAACCTAGTCTGATACTTTACAAATACTTGTATTCCAGCTGCAATATTATTAAAAATTCCACTCTTTTTAATATTAGAACAAAATTTTAACTAGGCCTAGGTTTGTTCCTGGCTAACGGTCCGGTAATTTAGCTTAATTAGTTGCTGGGGATATATAAATCCATCAAAGTATAAACGATATAGATAGTCATAGAGCTGCAAACCGCTAAATTTTATCAAATCGATTATCAGATTGAAGCAACTGTGCAAAATTATTGCAGTAAGATAAGAAGAGTTTGTAATTTTTAATTTTAAGTAATATATTTATGTGTGAAAGATAATGCTATAGAAAGTTACTACTTATGATTTTGCAGATTGAACTGAGATATTTACCAACTTTATGAAGTATTTAAATGTTGATTATTGCAAAGGGTAAACTTTTAGATTTGTTGATGCTGGTATCGGTTAAGATTAAGTATTGGTAGGTTAAAGCATAAGAAGATATAATTTATAGCTAACCTCTTCACCTTTATGCAAAGCTGTAGCTAGTGGGGTTTCCATATTAACCCTCTCAATGATTTGGCACATATAAGCGTCAAAAAATGGGGCTTATGTAAATCTAAAATTGTATATGTGTCCAAAAAATAAGGGTTATATAATTTTAAAAATTATAAGTATTTATATTACAGACAAGAACTAATAATTATAAAAAAGTGTAAACATTGGCTAATAAATTTTTACTAAATTTATTGGTAAAAAATAAAGTATTTTTTTCAAAAATTAGTGATAGGGTTAAGAAGATTCTTCACCATTGGATAATCAATATGGGTTATTTGGTTTAAAATATAGGTTTATTCCTGTCTATGTATTGAATATAAATGTGTAGTATAATATAAAGTACAATATAAGCTATGATGTCATTCTGATACACCATTATGATAGATTTCACTAGTCAATCTCTAAAAAGTTTTAAAATCTAATATAAGGACATAAAATAGTTCAAGTCTTAAAGTAAGAAGTTAAGTTATTTAGATATTATGCTGGCATGCAAGCTATGATATCAGGCATAAACATAGCATGATCAAACTTTATATTATAAATTGACACACCCATTAATATAAAGGAATATATTTAGAGATATATAGTAATGAGGCTAATGTATTTCTGGATTTTTAAAGAAAAAGGTTATATAGTTGTTAGTATAAAATCTAAATTAAGTAAAATAATAAGGTTATATTAACTATAGTAAAGATTAAACTTACCATATTAGGTTATTTAAAGAAAGTAGCTTTCATTGAAGTTTTCTGCTAAAACTAATTTAGAAATTCTCATAGAGGCTTAATATCTACTACTGGCATACTATCAGGAATTCCTACCCAAGACAATCTAATATACCACTTTTAATATAATAAAACATACGCTAGAAATATAAATTATGCTTTAGAAGCTTTGAAAAGCTTTAATATGGATGTTTTTTGTGCTAACTTTAAAATTTCTTTTAGGTTTAAGTTTTACATTAAAATGTTACAAAGTACTTGCACATATCATATTATATGTAAAAACGTGAATTTCTTGAGCTAACGTTGTAGCATTTATATCACCCTTATTAGGTTTTAAATTGCTATTTCTCCATATCTTATCTCTATTATTTATTATTTTTCAGAGATAGTAATTTTAAAATCAGATTGTCCAGATAAATTTATTCTTATACTAAGTGGCACAAAAAAGTCTTTCATGCAAATCCTGACATATAGTAGCCCCCTGTGCCTATTAAATTTTCAATATGGCGCTTCTACTATACTATATCTCTTGACCCTTTTACTCAATATAAATGAAAATGAATGATATTTTCCTGTCAATGTTTGAAGATGACATAATAATGGGACAAATACCAAGGATAAAGCTGCATGTCAGGAGGCCAAAAGGGTGAAGTTGGCAGGCCTTCCTGACCTCAAACATACCTTGGATCAACACTGGGTTAAGGCAAGGTATGCCCAGGTTGATCCTGGGATTTAAGAGAAGTTTGGCCCTGCATAACAGCAGGTGAATTAAAACAAACCAGCTTTGTGATTAAAACACCGGTTTGCTACAATTTCTCAGTGAATGGGGTCTCAAAACCTGTTCAGTTTTCAAAATTTACAGCTTGGGTTGGCCTTACCTACAATTGATAACCCAAATTTGGTCAATTACCAAGTATAGTACACTGCCCAATAAAAGCGTGCACTTATTGGTGTACCTGGGCTTAGCACCACTTCCATAAATCAATTATTCCCCTGAATTTCATTAAGTTTGTTTACTCAGGATCAATCTCTATCACTAGTTGACTTCCTCTCATAAAAAAACCCTTTGTTAGTATACTTTTTATATATGTTATCTTGAACAAACCTGTGCGCAGACCTCTTCTAGGAGGTCTCACATAAAGTTAGCTATTTAATTTAATGACTGTAACTATTTCCGCTCATGCACCATTTGGCTGCCCAGGTTCCCTCTAACCTGTGTGACCTATACACTCCAGCTCAGAGCAAAGCTTGGGGATGGAATCCACTTTAGGGTTCACCCCAGCCTTGTTGTTAGTTTAGTTTTGGTTCTTCTATCTACTGTTAACCACCTTCACTCTAAGTTATTACAACTCAAACACCCTCTGCAGGGCTCTAGTAACTTTATTACTAATGACTAGTTCCTGGCGTTGGGCCTGTGCACCATGCACCGCCACGCTGGGAACAGGAGAGTTATAGACACTCTCCTTACATTAGTTGACCAACCCTTTTCTTTTATGTGCACAAACTTTTTCTGTGTGGGACTTTCCTGAAGTACAAATGGGATGCACCAGCTGTTGGTCACAGATGTGGTGGGGCTCACCCCTATTTAATCTTTTTCAAAAAGGTTGGAGCATCTCACATTATTCTTGCTACCTCCAACTGGAAAGTACCCACCCTTCTTTCTTGTACCCAGTGGATACAGACGCTTCACAATATGAGAGTTGTGATTCCCCAACTTTCCACCAAAATTCATAAAATTAATACAATAAAATTGTTTTTTCCTTGGCACCGCATTTGGGTGGTGCAGATGGGATCATCAACAAAGGGCCTGGTGGTTATGGACCTGTATAACGGCGCACAACCCACCACCAAAATGGGTATGGTTCCATTTTCAGCTCAAAATACGTTTTATAATGACGTTTTCATATATACAATTTGAGTCATATATCTTCTCTTATAACTTAGATATGGACCCATTTCAGAGTATCAAATCACTCCAGATAACCCACGCTTGACCACAGCCATGATCCACAAAACACAGGAGGTGGAAAAGAAGTTGATTTTTATTTGCAAAAAAATTTATACAGTTGCTGAAGATATGGTGGGATATGTGATCCCATTAGTTAGTGGCCAACTATCCCTCTCCATTATTTGATGCTGAGACGTACCCTGGAGGTATGTGTACGCCTGAAGAAGATTTTTGTGGTTAAGTGTTAGTGTTGTCTGCTATAAATAAAAATCATTTGGGTTATTTTTTAACTGCTACCATTTCATCCCCTTTAGGTAAAATTAGCACTACTATCTTGGTGGTTACAGGAGCCGCTGAAAATTTTATTAACCAAGACCCGGCTGACTACCTTGAGCTTAGTTACTTGCCAAGAAAATATGGTTAGAGGAGGGGCTTCTCAAGGTATTTCCACCATGAAGGTTCTAGGGTTAGTGGATTATCAAGTGGGCAAGTATCTTTTGATGGACCGTTTCCAAGCAATCAAAAACCTTTTGTACCTGGGAGGATACCCCAGTGGTAGAGTATAGACCCTCTACCACTGCCTCCCGAGTTTGATCCCGGTAATGGACTTTGGGTAGGGGACGATTTTGACTGTGTTGGTTTTGCGCACCAATGCCCCAAACTGAGATAGCAAATAGCAAAGGCGGTCCATGGAGTTCCTGGCCTATCATACGCCGCGCATGGAGGTTTTCCAGGTTTTATCCTCCTTTCCTATTTTCTTCACTTCCCTAATCTGTGCGGTATTGTCCCCAGGTCAGCCCACCTCAAATAAAAATTTAAAAATTTAAAAATTTAAAAACCTTTTGTACCCCATTATTTTAGAAGTAGAATGGTGTTGAAAGTTTAACGTCAGGACCAACTTGAGAGATAATACCCTATTCTTAACATTAAAGAATAGTTGTACATTAATTGTTCCATCATTTGAGGCTAACTTTCAAGGCGATTTGCCCCACTGGACCAACATCCACACTCTCAGTCTCTCTCCATTGTTAAAGCCCTCACTGGAGATACCTTTACCTTCCTGTTTAGAGGTTCTGAAATCTTGGTTTGATGCAGCTTCAGCCAAAGATTTACCTGCTCATTCAGAGTTTAATTGCGAGTTTAAGCTCTCTGTTGATAAGGTACACATCTCTTCCTTAACTTACCCTTTGACCATATGGGAGGAATCAGCATTAGATGTGTGTGTTAAGGAGCAGTTAGCCAAAGGCGAGATTTATCAGCGTAACCCCCAGTATGCTCCCCACTTCTCTTTATGGAGAAAGCTGATGGTAATTTACACCCATGCATAGATTATGGGAACCTAAACAATGTCACTGCCCCAGATTTACATCACATCCATTTGAATTCACAGATTTCACACTATGCGGAGAAGGCAAAAGTCTTCTCCAAACTGGTTTTTCTAAATGTTAAGAGAGTGTCTGTAACTCTCTCGTTATCAGCAAGATGGTGTGGGATGCAAACCCACACTGCTAGGGAACTAGCCGTTAAAAAAAATGGGAAACAAGGCACCCTGAATGGTGCCATTAAAGAAGGGACCCAAGGCAAGGGTGTCAAGAGAGTTTCTGTAACTCTCTTGTTCCCAGCAAGGTGATGTGGGATGTGAACCCACATTGCTAGGGAACTAGCCGTTAAGAGAATGGGAAATGGAGCACCTAGAATGGTTCTTGAGCAGAAGGTAACCCAGGCGAGGGTGTAAAGCACCACATATGAGAACAGGTAAGTAAGAAAACTCCCAACTTGAGTAGACACCAATGGGGAGTCCATAGTTGAGGGTAACTTGGCGTGAGTAGTCTTGGGTGTATTGGTATGGAGGGGACCTGAACAGCTTAAGAAAGCACCTGGGATTCATGTAAATGGTGATAATAGGTAGTGGCCCACATAGTTGGAGACCTCCCTGAAGAGGTCCACCACCATGTTCGCCCAAGGAACCATTGTAAAAAAACATAAAATAACGGTTAAATTTATTAAAAGTCAACCAACAAGGAATGTTGGTCGCAAAAACATTTTTAAAGTGGGACAGGGAAATTCTAGTTCTGCGGAAGTGCACCCAAGCCTTGACGCTCCAACAAACAGACGCTTCCATCCGTTTTAGTAAAATACACCATAAGTGCCTTCACTCAAGTAATTGATTGAAGCAATATTTTACCTGAGCTTAAAATTTCATAGCTGGAGCGGGACTTAAACCCTTGCTCTCCAACCAAGCAAATTGAACCATTTTTGTTTAAAATGTAAATCGTTCATTTCAGTGCCTGGGCTGAGACAAGAGGCTGGGCGTTTTGCACCCCATTAGTATCAACCTGGGCATGCTTGGCTTGCACCCAGCGTTGATCTAAGGTGTGTTTCAGGTCAGGAAGAGCCTGAAGTTTCACCTTCTGGGCCTCCTGTCGCCCAGCCTTATCTCTAGCATCAGTTCCTACTATAATGTCATCCAACCATGACATCACCTCTCTCCTCCTTCTTGGGCTCCACCCCCCTCCAGGGGCGTTTGCTAAGGAGAAGTTATTATGTGCTGGCGGCAACTTCATAGCAGCAACGACTGGCTTAGGCTGAGATCCTGCAGCCTCAGGGAAACGATTATGAAATGATTTGATCAGGTCTTGGGCATGTACACAATCCCATGCTGGCACCCAACTGTTTTCTGCTGCGTCAAACCCTTTCCAAGATACCAAGTACTCAAGGCGTCGCTTAACATGGCAGGAGGCTACTATTTCTCCACTTCCCATTCCAGTGCCCATCCACAAGATAAGCCTCAGGGGTCACAGGAGGAGGGCCCTCAAACAGGGTCAACTTGCTTTTATGAAAGATGGAGAAGATCCAAAACGCGGAGGGAAGATCCAATTGGTATGAGGCATGTCACACCTTTCTAACTACACGGTAAGGACCAATCCTTTTTGGGCCCAATTTTTGCATGGCTGCTTGATAGGGATGTTGTGAGCATCAAGCATCACGAGATCCCCCTTCCTTGTATGCTGACCCACTTGACGCTTTCCATCGGCATTATCCTTATAAACCAGCATAGCCGCCTCCAAACTTGTGGACACCCCTTGATGGACCTTCTTGAGAGTCTTAGCAAAGTCCAGCACCGCTTCCACTTTGGAACCACAGCTGGGCTCCCTGTTAAAAGCAGGGTTAAAGCCGTGGTTAGCAAAAAGGTGAACAACTGATTGATGAATGCAAAGTGTTGTTGTAACTAAACTGGGCCATGGGAAGGTGAGGAACCCAATATGAATGGTCTGCGGTGGTGTAACAACGCAGAAATTGTTCCAAGCACTGGTTCACTCGCTCAGTCTGCCCATCTGATTGGGGGTGATAAACAGTTGAATGGCAGGGGAGGATCCGAAGAGTTTTACACAACTCTTCCCAAAAGATGGAGGTGGACTGGGGTCCCCAGTCTCTGATAATTTTTTGGAGAATCCCATGAAGTGCAAACACATGGGCGACGAAGATCCTGGACATTTCAGCGGCAGTTATAGTTGTTCTGCAAGGAATAAAGTGGGTGAACTTTGTAAAGCGGTCCACCACCACCATGATTGCATCATACCCATCTGAAACGGGTAACTCCTCAATGAAATCCACTGATAGGGAAGTCCAGGGCCCTTCAGCCTTTTGACTGGTACCAGCAACCCTGCTAAAGGTTGCCGATTGGGTTTCATTTAATATCAGATCAAGCACTCTTTACAATACCGTCCCACCTGAGCAGGCAAGCCCTTCCAATTGTAAGTGCATCATATCAACTCCAAGGTCTTTGCTTTTCCAGGATGACCAACGGTGATTCCGTCATGATGGTCCTGGATGATCTCCAAACGCAGTGGTCTAGCAGGAACCCATAGGCGCCCCTGAAACCACACCATCTCATCCTTCATGTGATAACCCCTGGATAAGTCCTCCTGATTCAGGGCGCTTTTAGCGAGAACAACAGCATATTCAGCTGATAACAGCTGAGAAAGGACTACCTTCCTAAACATGCTATATTCTGCTGAATTTTCAAAAGGCATGAGCGCTGGCGTATGTACCGTGGACTTAGGAAGTTGAGGCAGAATCATAATCGGTGGAATCATCAACTGGGTGTTGTGAATCTCTACCTCCTTTAGATTGGGAGCCAAAGCAGGGTTGCGGCTCAAAGCATCCGCCAAACCATTCTCCTTGCCCTTGGTGAACTCATAGGAAAATGTAAATAGGGCAAGGGTCTCATGCCAACAAGTCTGACGTGGTGTTAGAACATGTGGAGCCTGGTAGTACAACAGGGCTCGGTGGTCTGTGCATACCCAGAATGGTTGGGAAGAGCCATGTAAGTGGTGACGCCAGTAAATCAGCGCCTCCACCACTGCTAATAACTCCTTGTCATATACGGCGTAATTTAACTCATGCAAAGATATTTTCCTAGAAAATATCCCACGGGATGCTCAGACCCATCTTCACACGCCTGTAACAGGGCAGCCGCAATGGCGAAGTTGGAAGCATCTGAGGACACAATGAACTCCTTTGCAGGGTCAACATGGCGAAGGATGGATGTGGATAACAAGGTGCACTTCACCGCTTGAAAAGCATCCTCCAAAATGGGGGACCACTGAAGCATTTTGGCACCGCTGGCCTTATATAAGGGGGCTTCCACCTTGAGAGACTGGGTGTGAACTTCTTGAGGAACGTACACGTCCCCAAAAAGCTCCTCAATTCCTTGACAGAGGTGGGGGTAGGCCACTCACAAATAGCCTTCTCCTTGTCTGGAGTTATCATATGGCCCTGGTCAAAAACGACGTTTCCAGAAAAGTAACTTGGGACTTGAAGAATTTGTATTTACTAATCTTGAGGGTAAGGCAAGCGGCCCTTAATCTCTCCACTACCTGTTGAAGGTGTACTGCATATGACTCATGATTGGGGGAAACACCAGAATGTTATCCATGTAGGCAACTGCACATAACCCCAACAAGTCTCCCAACGCATCATCAATGCGGCGTTGAAAGATGGCAGGGGAATTTTTAAGCTTAAAGGGCATAACCCAGAACTGGGAAATTCCTTTTCTGGTGCAGAATGCAGTTAACCATTCCTGGCCCTTCTTTATCCATTATTTGATTGAACGCATTGAGGCAGTCCATCTTGGAGAAGACCTTCGCCTTCTCCACATAGCGTGAAATCTGGGAATCCAAAGGGATGGGATGGAGGTCAGGTACAGTCACATTGTTTAGGTTTCCATAATCGACACATGGATGTAAAGTTCCATCAGCCTTCTCCACAAAGAGAAGTGGGGAGCAAACAGGGGAGGTACGCTGAAAGATGGCACCTTTGGCCAACTGCTCCTTCACCCATACATTTAAAACCTCTTCCTCCCGGACAGTCAATGGGTATATGGAGGAAGAAATACGCACCAGATCCACAGTAAGTTTAAATTCACAATCAAACTCGAAATGTTCTGGTAGCATACTAGCTGAAGCTGCATCAAAAGAAGATGCCAACTCCTCCAAACAAGAAGGTAAGGAAAGTCCCACAGTGGGCTTCAGCAAAGGGGCAAGATACGGAATGGGAACATTGGGCCAATGGGGTATTTGCCTTGGACGTTATCCTCAGACAAAGGAACAATCAACTGGTGACCATTTGTCAAAGAAAAGGATAAAATGTTTTCTTATAAATTAGTTTTGATATCAAACTTCCGCCACCACTCAACACCCAAAATGATGAGAAACAAGAGGTTTCTGATAGCTTGAAACTGATCAGACAATAGATAAGAACCTACCTGAAAATTGACTGAAACTCTGACGTTCAGTGTGGGGATAACTTGAGAAGCCCCACCTCTAACCATACCACCGGGTGAGTAACTCAACTCAAGGTAGTCAGCGAGGTTTTGGTCAATAAAATTATTTGAGGCACCAGTATCCACCAAAATAGTTGTGCTGAACTTTCCATAAGAGGAAGTAAGAGTAGCAGTCAATAAGAAGTATGCGAAATGGGATTTATCCAATGCAGAAAACGCCATCACTTCACCGAAAAAATCTTCTAACAGTCTCAACAAGCCATCAGGGTATGTTTTGGAATCATAGAAGGGGGAGGGATAGTGGGCCACTCTTACTACTGAGGCCACATATCCCACCACACCTTCTGCAGGTGCATATAAATCTTTATATTTATAACGTAGTGCTTTTTCCACTTCCTGAGAACCCCTAATCATGGTAGGGGTCAAACGAGGGTTCTCAAGAGTGATCTGATATACAGAAATAGAATCCTCATCTAGACCATATGAAAATATAAAAGGCTCATTTTGTGATATTTTGCTTTCATTATAAAACGCGTTTTCTGGTTCTAATGAACCCACACTTATTCTGAGGGTTTGGTGTGCATTGCTATCCAGGGCCATCACCCCCAAGCCCTGAATTGATGACTCGGCATGCACCTCAGAAATGTGTTGGGGAGAAAAAAATGATAATGGAAACCCTTTTTTTGTTAAATTTGGGTATTGATCTTCCAATATTCCTAATTTCCACCGAGATGGAGAGGAAATCAGTGGGAAGCATCTCACAATTCAAGGAAAGATCACTAGTCGAGGGTGCTGTATTTATAGGGATGACCATGAGTGACATCATCATGGTGGAATCATCTGAAACCTTTACTTCCTTCTCAGGGCTAGACCCCTGTACAGTTCTGAATTTAGAAGGAGTTGAAGGATTAGAAGGTAAGATTCCCTCATTTTAAGAAGCGCACGCGACTTTTTGGTTCCCATATTTATATGTTTTGATCTGATGACGGCCAAATTACCTAGACCCTTCTGGGTTGGGGCGGGGAAACTATCCAAAAGGGTTTTGACAAGATGATCGCAAAAAGTCTGAGACCACCAGGTGTGAGCAGGAAGGGTGGACACTTCCCAATTGGTAGTTGCAAAAATAATGCCGAGATGTATTAATACAAAACCTAATGAGAAAACTGTGGTGAGCACCATCGTGGCAGTGATAAATGGTCAACACACCCAATTTACTAATATTGAAAGTCCCACATGGATATTTCATATGCTTGTATAGAGATAAGGTTGGTTGACTAATGTCAAGAGAGTGTCTGTAACTCTCTTGTTCCCAGCAAGGTGATGTGGGATGTGAACCCACATTGCTAGGGAACTAGCCATTAAGAGAATGGGAAATGGAGCACCTAGAATGGTGCTTGAGCAGAAGGTAACCCAGGCAAGGGTGTAAAGCACCACATATGAGAACAGATAAGTAAGAAAACTCCCAACTTGAGTAGACACCAATGGGGAGTCCATAGTTGAGGGTAACTTGGCGTGAGTAGTCTTGGGTGTATTGGTCTGAAGGGGAACTGAACGGCCCAAGAAAGCACCTGGGATTCATGTAATGGTGATAATAGGTAGTGGCCCACATAGTTGGAGACCTCCCTGAAGAGGTCCACCACCATGTTCACCCAAGGAACCATTGTAATAAAACATAAAATAATGGGTAAATTTATTAAAGAATAGTTGACCAACAAGGAATGTTGGTTGCAAAAACATATTTAATTTGGGCCAAGAAAATTCTAGTTCTGCGGAAGTGCGCCCAAGCCTTGACGCTCCAATAAACAGATGCTTCCGTCCATTTTAGTAAAATATACCAAAAGTGCCTTCACTCGAGTAACTGATTGAGGCCATATTTTACCTGAGCTTAAAATTTCATAGCTGGAGTGGGACTCGAACCCTTGCTCTCCAACCAAGCAAATCGTACTGTTTTTGTCTAAAATGTAAATCGTTCATTTCAGTGCCTGGGCTGAGACAAGAGGCTGGGCGTTTTGCACCCCATTAGTATCAACCTGGGCATGCTTGGCTTGCACCCAGCGTTGATATAAGGTGTGTTTCAGGTCAGGAAGAGCCTGAAGTTTCACCTTTTGGGCCTCCTGTCGCCCAGCCTTATCTCTAGCATCAGTTCCTACTATAATGTCATCCAACCATGACAAAGGGTGTAAAGCGCAGTATACAATATCAGGTAAGCAAGAAAAACAGAACTTGTGCGGAAACCAAAGGGGAGTCCATAATCAAATGTAAATTGGTGCTAGGAGGCTTGGGTGCCTCAATCTTGAGGGGACCTGTCTGGCCCAAAGGTGTACCTGAAACTTTTGCTATCTGTGATAGTATGTAGTGGCCAACATAGTTGGAGACCTCCTCAAAAAGTTCTGCACCCAGGTTTTCCCAAGGAACCATAAATAAAACGTAAAGAAAAAAGGGAAAGTTTATTATGAAAAGTCGACCAACAAGGAATGTTGGTCACAAAAACCATATTTAAACATCTTCAGGGTAATTCTAGGTCTGCATAAGTGGGCACAAGCCTTGATGCATCAATAGCCAAATGCTTTCATCTGAACTGGTAGAGTACACTGAAACTGTCATCAATCAAGTAATTAATTGAAGTTGTAATCTACCTGAATGTGTAATTTTGTAAATGGAACGGGTTTTGAACCCCCATTCCCCAATTTACCAATTTGAACCGTTTTCATTAATTAAATAGCTCGTCCATTTTAACGCCTGGGCCAATACAAGGAGCTAGGCGGTATGGACCTCACTAGTAATAACCTGGGAATATTTGGCTTGTACCCAGCGTTGGTCTAAGGTGTGCTTGAGGTCAGGGAGGGCCTGAAGTTTCACCTTTTGAACCTGCTGCCGCCCAGCCTTATCCTTGGGGTTGGCGCCTACTACCAAGTCATTCAACCATGACATTACCCTCTCCTCCTTCTTGGGCTCCACCCCCTCCAGGGGGTTTGCTAAGGAGAATTTTTTATGTGTGGAATTCAAATTCATAGCAGCAACGGCTGGCTTGGACTTTGATCCTGCAGCCTCAGGAAAACGATTATGGAATGCTTTGATCAGGTCTTGGGCATGCACACAGTCAAGTGCTGGCACCCAACTGTTCTCTGCAGCATCAAAACCCTTCCAGGATACCAGGTACTAAAGCCTTCTTTTAACACTGTGGGAGGCTAATATTTCCTCCATTTCACACTCTGGCGCCCCATCCACGAGACAAGCCTCAGAAGTCTCAGGTAGGGGCTCTAAAATAACGTCAATTTGCTCTCATGAAAGACAGAAAAGATCTGAAATGAAGAGGGAAGATCCGACTGATATGAGGCATGGCCCACCTTTCTAACAACGAGGTAAGGACCAATCCTCTTTGGTCCCAGCTTTTTGCATGGCTGCTTGATAGGGATGTTATGAGCATCAAGCATCATG
Organism: Massospora cicadina; assembly: GCA_022478985.1. Lineage (NCBI taxonomy): Eukaryota > Fungi > Entomophthoromycota > Entomophthoromycetes > Entomophthorales > Entomophthoraceae > Massospora > Massospora cicadina. The sequence goes on along the minus strand of JAKSZP010006629.1, from coordinate 180,862 downwards.
AGATCTCCTTCCATGTATGATGGACCCACTAGTCACTTACCCCCGGCGTTCTCCTTAAATACTTGCATTGCTTCCTCCAAGTTTGTAATAACCCCTTGGTGGACCTTCTTAATAATCTTGGCAAAGTCCACCACTGCTTCAACTTTGGATCCACAGCTTGGCTCCATTTTAAAGGCGGGGTAAAACTATGGTTGAAAAAAGTGGAACAACCAATTGAAGAATGTAAAGTGTTGTTGTAGCTAAATTGGGCCATGGGAAGGTTAAAAACCCAATCTGAATGATCTGCGGCGGTGTAACACCGCGCAAACTGTTCCAAGCACTGGTTCACTCATTAATTCTGTCCATCTGATTGGGGGTAATAGGCAGTTGAGCGGCAGGGACAATTCTGAAGAGCCTTACATAACTCTTCCAAAAAGATGGAGGTAAACTGGGGTCCCCAGTCACTAATGATTTCTTGGGAACCCCATGAAGCGCAAACACATGTGTGACGAAGAGCCTGGCCATCTCAGCAGCGGATATTGTCATTCTGCAAGGAATAAAGTGGGCGAACTTTGTAAAAAGGTCCACCACTACCATGATGGCATCATAACCATCAGAAACGGATAATTCCACATTGAAATCCACCAATAGGGAGGTCCAGGGTCCTTCTGCCTTTTGTACTGGTACCAACAAACCTGCTAAAGGTTGACGATTGGGTTTTATTTGATTTCAGATCAAGCACTCTTTACAATACCGTCCCACCTGAGCAGGCAAGCCCTTCCAATTGTAAGTGCATCATATTAACTCCAAGGTCTTTGTTTTCCCCAGGATGACCAATGGTGATTCCATCATGATGGTCCCGGATGATTTACAGGTGCAGTAGTCCATCAGGAACCCATAGGTGCCCCTGAAACCACACCATCTCATCCTTTACATGATAACCCCTGGATAAATCCTCCTGATTCAGAGCGCTCTTAGCGAGAACCATAGTATATTCAGCTGATAATGGCTGAGAAAGAACTACCTTTCTGAACATACTGTATTCCTCTGCATTTTCCTGAGGTGCAAGCGCTGGCGTGTTGGCCGTGGAATCTAAAAGGTGAGATTAAATTTTACCTGGTGGAATCATCAACTGAGGGTTATGAACTTCTACCTCCTTTGGATCAGGAGCTAAAGCAGAGTTGCAGCTTAAAGAATCCACCAAACCAATCTCCTTGCCCTTGGTGAACTTATAAGAAAATGAAAATCAGGCAAGGGCCTCATGCCAACGGGTAGCCATGGGGTTAGGACATGAGAAGCATGGTAGTACAGCATGGCATGGTGATCTGTACATACACGGAAAGGTTTGGAAGAGCCATGCAAGTGGTGAAGCCAATAACTCAGCGCCTCCATCACTGCTAGTAACTCTTTGTCGTAAATGGCATAATTCAATTAAGGCAAGACATTTTCCTAGAAAACTTATCCCACCGGATGCTCTATCCCATCTTCGCCTACTTGTAACAAGGCAGCTGCTATGGTGAAGTTGGAGGCATCCGTAGACACAATGAACTCTTTGGAAGGGTCAACATGGCAAAGGATGGACATGGACAACAGGGTGCACTTCAAAGCTTGGAAAGCATCCTTTAAAATGGGGGACCATTGAAACACCTTTGCACCACTAGCCCTATACAAGGGCGCTGCCACCTCGGAAAGGTTTGGCATGAACTTCTTGATGAATGTACACGTCCCCAAAAAACTCCTCAATTCCTTTACTGAAGTGGGGGTAAGCCACTCATGAATCGCCTTCTCTGTCTGGAGTTATCATATGTCCTTGGTCAAACAAGACGTTGCCCAGAAAAGTGACCTGGGACTTGAAAAACTCACATCTACTGATCTTTAACGTAAGGTGGGCTGCCCTTAACCTCTCCACCACTTGCCAAAGGTGTACTGCATGTGACTCATGATCATGGGTAATCACCAGAATATCGTCCATGTAGGCAACCGCGTATATCCCCAACAAGTCTCCCAACGCTGCATTAATGCGGCGTTGAAAGATAGCAGGGGAATTCTTAAGCCCAAAGGGCATGACCCAAAACTGGAAATTTCTTTTCTGGTAAGGAATGCAGTTAACCACTCTTGTCCCTTTTTAATCCAAATCTGATTGAACACATTGAGGCAATCCAGCTTGTAAAAGACCTTAGCCTTCTCCACATAGCGCGCAATCTGAGAATCCAAAGGGATGGGATGTAGATCTGATACAGTGACGTTGTTGAGGTTCCCATAGTCTATGCATGAGCGTAGAGTACCATCAGCCTTTTCAACAAAGATAAGTGGAAAGCATACAGTGGAGGTACATTGAAAAATCGCGCCTTTGGATAACTGCTCCTTTACCCACACCTCTAACGCCTCTTCCTCCCGAATAGTCAATGGGTAAATGGGGTAAGATATATGCACCAGATCCACAGTGAGCTTGAACTAACAATTGAACTCAGAGTGATCAGGTAGTGCGTTAGCTGATGCTGCATCAAATTAAGATTCCAAACCCTCCAAACAAGAAGTTAGAGGAACCTCCTCTGTGGGCTTCAGCATAGGGGCAAGGCTTAGAGTGTGAAGGTGGGGCCAGTGGTGCAATTCGCCCTGAACATTAGCCTCAGACAAAGGAACAACTAATGTGCGACCATTCTTTGATGTGAGGGATAGGGTATTCTCTTTCAAATTGGTTTTGACGTCAAAATTTTTCCACCACTCCACACCCAAAATAATAGTGTACAATAGGTTTTTGATATCTTGGAAGTGGTCAGACAGGGGATAGGCACCCACCTGGTGGTCCACTAACCCCATGAATTTCATCTTGGTTTACCTTGAGAGGCCCCGCCTCTAACCATACCACCTAGCGAGTAACTCAACTCAAGGTAGTCAGCAAGGTCTTGGCCCATAAAATTTTCAGAGGCACCGGTATCCACTAAAATAGTTGTGCTGAATTTCCCTAAAGGAAACACAAGGGTAGCGGTCTTCAAAAAGTATCCATAATGGGATTTATTCAAAGCAGAAAACGCCACCACCTCACCTTCAATTCTTCTCCTGGCTTGAGCAAGCCTTCAGGGTATGTTTTAAGAATAGAAAGGGGAGGTATAGTTGGCCACTCTTACTACTGAGGCCACATATCTCACCGCATCTTCTGAAGGTGCATAATCTTTATCATATTTGAAACAAATTTCTTTTTTCACTTCCTGAGTGCTACGGATCATGGTATGGGCCAAACGAGGGTTCACAGGGGTAATATGATATACAGGAATAGGGTACTCATCCAGGCCATAGGAGCTAATAAATGATTCGTTTTGTGATACATTGTTCACATTATAAAACGCGTTTTTAGGCTCCAACAACCTCATACCTGCTCTGAGGGTTCAGTGTACATGTTATCCAGTGCCATCACCCCCAAGCCCATAACAGATGCATCAGCTTGCACCGCATAAGCTCAGTGCAAAGAAACTCATTATCATTGTTCCGTTTTTGGTTAATTTGGGTCTGGACTCACCTGGACCCTCAATTTTCACCAAAACAGGGAGGGAATCAGTGGGGAGCTCCTCACGATTCAAGGAAATATCACTAGTCATGGACATGGTATCTATAGGGGTGACCACGGGTACATCATCGTGGCAGAATTGTCTGAAACCTTTATTTTAGACTTGTGGCTAGACTCCTGTTTGGCTTCAAATTCCACAGAATTCGAAGGTTTAGAAGGATAAGATTCCTTCATTTTGAGAGATGCAGGAAAATCTTTAGTACCCATATTTATATGTGCTGACCCAGGTGAAACCATGACAGCCAATTTACCTTGCCCCTTCCAGGTTGGGGTGGGGAAACCACACCAAAGGGCTTCAATCAGATGATCAAAGTTGGAAGGGGGAGACATCGATGAATCCCCCCCTTGGGTTGGGACCATCTAGTACTAAAAAAAAGTTGGAAGGGGGAGACTGCCAAATCAGGGAGTTTTGCACAGAGAGGTCCAAGGTAGATCAGAGAAATGATGTTTTAATGACATAGGGCAATGGTAAGGCCTGAGCTTTTCACAAAAGTCATTCAAATATATTTTCACCAGTAGACCAGCTTGATGCAGCAAAAATAACTCATAGAAGAAATGGATGGATGCACTGTCAGGATGATATTGCTCCAAAACATGCTCCAAGCCCTTCACTGATCGCCACAAGAGCAGATTGCACAGAACACTGCAAAAACCCAGTCAGCCTAATCTGGAGACAGCTGATACAACAAATCTACTCCCCAAAAAGTGGATGGAAACCAGATAAAATGTTATTTTCTAAAGAAGTTTTGGCTCAAGGGAAGCCAAGGCCTGTTGAATTTCTGAGTAAATCTCAAGAGAAAGGTGGGGAATTGCAACAACAGGATCATGAAAAGTCTGAGAACACCAAGTATGAGCAGGAAGGGTGGGCACTTTCCAGTTGGTAGTTGCAAGAATAATGCTAAGATGCACCAAAACAAAACCAAACAAGAAAACTGTGTTGAGCACCATTTTGGCAGTGACAAACAGCCAGCGCACCCAGTTTATGCATTGTTGGATTTTTAACCAGGTGATATTCCCCACATATTAATTAAATTAGTTTAATAATTAATTAAGGATGATTGCTGATTAGTTTGCTAATTTTGATTAATTAATGATAATACCCCAATTTGTGCTCCCCATTTGGTTGGGTTGAGCTGTCTTGATCTGCAGGATCAAGAAAGTATTGGGCATCATGCCTGATAGAAAATTGGTGGGTCTCAACACCAGCAACTGAGGCTGAGGATGTTGAGATAATTAACATTATCAATTAAGATGATGAATTACTTATATTTGACATCAAAAAAGTATTGGGAGATGATCCCAATAGTTTTAAGTTATTTTGACACCGGCAACTTATGCCGAGGATGTCAAACCAATTAATAATAACTGTTTAATCTCGGATTTTATCCCTGCACCAACTTCATGTGAAAATGATTGTGGGATTTCCAGCAGAAAGTCAAATCTTGGAGGTCTGTTAACTTATGCCAAGGATGCCGACCCATTTAATATTAATTAAATAAAGTCAAATCATATTTTGACTGTGTGAGAGTATTGGGCAGAATCCCCAACAGTATTTTGGGTTTAAATTGGCACCAGCGACTTATGCTTCAGATGTCATTATATTTAATTAATTCAGATTATGACGTATCAAGGATTGATGTAATCATGGACATTTGAGGATGACGAGTATTACCAGTGAGAGTGCTGACAACTACTAAGCAGGGAGAATCACCAGTGAGTACTGATGATGCTGGCATAAATACCAATGATGTGGACAGGCAAGAAATACCTATAAATAGTTTTATCTCCCTCTTTTTAAATCTATCTTCTGTCTTCCCATCTTTATTAAGTTTTTAGTTAACAGTAGTTAGCTTAGCTTGTAGAAATGGGATTCAAGATCCCCAGTTGTTAGGTGCTGGGTTAAAACACCTGGAGTGGTCAGTGCAACCAATTCCCAACCTTGAACTAGAAGGAAACCCCGCGGGAACCTAATCAACTAGCAGCCACAACGATGAACCGGAAAGATTGAAGGGGAGAAACCCTGAGGGAGTCAATAGAGGCCGCTGAACCACAATTGTTGGACAAGTTACAAAGAGGACCTCTGAGCTATAACAAGTGGTTAAGCCTCAGAAGAAGAAGTTGTTGGTCTGCTGGATTGGTGGGTTGCCCTGAGAATTTCTAGGAAAAGGTCACCAATGATTATGAAAAAGCAAGGGCCAGCAGTCTTCATACTGTTTAGCCTGGCACACTAATGGAGTCACCTAGTATTGAGAATTAAAAATTCTCAACATGCATAAAGAAAGTCCCATGCAGATAATTCTGATGCACATATAATAAAAAGGTTGGTTGACTAATGTCAAGACTGTGTCTGTAACTCTCTCATTACCATCAAGGTGGTGTAGGATGCAAACCAACACTGCTAGGGAACTAGCCGTTAAGAGAATGGGAATTAAGGCACCATGAATGGTGCCAGTAAAGAAGGGACCCAAGGAAAGGGTGTAAAGCGCGGTATACAATATCAGGTAAGCGAGAAACAACAGAACTTGTGTGGACACCAAAGGGGAGTCCATAATCAAATGTAAATCAGTGCTAGGAGGCTTGGGTGCCTCAATCTGGAAGGGATTTGAGCGGCCCAAAGGTGTACCTGAAACCTTCGTTATTTGTGATAGTATGTAGTGGCCAACGTAGTTGGAGACCTCCTTGAAGAGGTCTGCACCCAGGTTCACCCAAGGAACCATAAATAAAACGTAAATAAAATGGGAAAGGGTTATTGTTAAAAGTTAACCCTCAAGGAATGTTGGTCACAAAGACATATTTAAACATCGTCAGGGTAATTCTGAGTCTGCAGAAGTGGGCACAAGCCTTGATGCATCAATAGCCAAATGCTTTCATCCAAATTAGTAGAATATATTGAAATCGTCTTCACTCGAGTAATCAATTGAAGTTATACTTTACCAAAATGCGTAATTTTGTAATTAGAACGGGGTTTGAACCCCCATTCCCCAATCAACCAAATTAAACCATCTTCATTAATTAAATAGCTCGTCTGTTTTAACGCCTGGGCCAATACAAGGAGCTAGGCGGTATGGACCTCACTAGTAATAACCTGGGAATATTTGGCTTGTACCCAGCGTTGGTCTAAGGTGTGCTTGAGGTCAGGGAGGGCCTGAAGTTTCACCTTTTAAACTGCTGCCGCCCATCCTTATCCATGGGGTTGATGCCTTCTATCAAGTCATTCAACCATGACACTAAACGCGTTCAATGAGATCATGATTAAGAAGGGCCAGGAGTTGATAACCGCATTCCATACCAGAAAAGGGATTTTCCATTTTTGGGGTATGCCCTTTGGGCTTAAGAATGCCCCTGGTATCTTTCAACGCCATATTGATGCAGCTTTGGGGACCTGCTGGGGGTATGCGCGGTTGCCTACATGGATGATATTCTAGTGTTTTCCCCTGATCATGAGTCCCATGCAGTACACCTTCAGCAAGTGATGGAGCGGTTAAAGGCAGCCAACCTTACGCTGAAGATCATAAGTGTTATTTTTCAAGTCCCAGGTCTTATTTCTGGGCAACGTCATGTTTGACCAAGGACATATGATAACTCCAGACAAGGAGAAGGCGATTCATGAGTGGCTTTCCCAACTTTGGTCAAGAAATTAATAAGTTTTTTGGAGACGTGTACATCACTTAAGTTCACGCCCAATCTTGCTGAGGTGGCAGCGCCTCTGTATAAGGTGAGTGGAGCTAAAGACTCCATTGGCACCCCTTTTTGGAGGATATTTTCCAAGCAGTAAAGTGCACCATGTAGGCACACGTCTTTCCTACGCCATATAAATCCTGAAAATGAGTTCATTGTGTCTACTGATGCCTCCAACTTCGCCATAGCGGCTGCCTTATTACAAGTAGGTGAAGATGGAATAGAGCATCTGGTGAGATATTTTTCCATGAAGATGTCTTTGCCAGAGAAAAATCACGCCGTATAGACTAAAGAGTTATTAGCAGTGGTTAGGCGTTGACTTATTGGTGTCATCACTTGCATGGCTCATACCAATCTTTTCGCTTACATACAGATCACCTTGCTTGCTCTATTACCACGCACCTCATGTCTTGACCCCACGGCAAACCCGCTGGCATGAGACCCTGGCCCAATTTGTGTTTTCCTATGAGTTTACTAAGGGCAAGGTGAATGATTTGGTGGATGCTTTGATCTGCAACCCTTCATAAACTCCTGATCCAAAGGAGCTAGAGGTGCATAATACCCAGTTGATGATTCCACCGGGTAAGATTGTGTCTCAACCTCCCTCTTCCTTGCCCATGGGCCAGTGCTCGCTCCTCTTTTAATTTGGAGGAATACAGTATGTTCAGAAAGTTAGTCCTTTCTCAGCCTTTGGCATCCAAATATACTATGGGCCTTTCCAAGAGTAAATTGAATCAGGAGGACATCACCAGAGGTTACCAGGTAAAGGATGAGATGGTGTGGTTTCAGGGGAGCCTATGGGTTCTTGCTGGACAACTTTGGCTGTAAATCATCCAGGACAATCATTATGGAATCACCGTTGGTTATCCTGGGAAGGTGAAGATTCTGGAGCTAATTCGCTGCACTTATATTTGGAAGGGGTTACCCGCTCAGATGGGCAGGTATTGTAAAGAGTGCCTGATCTGCAATCAAATGAAACCAAATTTACAACCAAATGTGGGGTCGTTGATACCCGTTAAGAAGGTAGAAGGGCCTTGGACTTCCTTATTGGCGAATTTCATTGTGTAATTGCCTGTATCTGATGGCTATGATGCCATCAAGGTAGTGGTGGACTGCTTAAAAAGTTCATCCACTTTATTACTTGCAGAACCACAATAACTATGGCTGAGATGGCTAGGCTCTTTGTCACCCATGTGTTTTCTCATCATAGGGTCCCCCAATAAATTATCAGCGATCGTGGACTCCAGTTCACCTCTGTTTTTTGGGAAGCGTTGTGTAAGACTCTTTACATTCGCCCCTGCCAATTAACTGCCTATAATCCCCAATCATATGGGCATACTGAACGAGTGAACCAGTGTCTGCAACAGTTCTTGCGATGTTACACTGCCACATATCATTCAGATTGGGTTTCTCACCTTCCTATGGCCCAGTTTAGCTACAGCAACACTTTACATGCATCTATTAATTGTTCCCAATTTTATGCCAACTATGGGTTTAATCCCACATTCAATATGGAACCTTGTTGTGGATCAAGGGTTGAAGCAGTGGTGAACTTTGCTAAGGCTATCAAGATGTACACCAGGGGGTGTCACAAGTTCAAAGGCTGCAATGCAAGGTTATAAAGAGAATGCAGATGGAAAAAGATGGATGAGTCCCAAGAAAAGAAGGGGATCTTGTAATGATTGATTCTCGTAACATCCCTATCAAGCAACCATTTAAAAAGTTGGGACCAAATAGGATTGGCACTTACTGCGTTGTCAGTAAGTTGGGCCACGCCTCATACCAGTTGGATCTTCCCTCTTCATTTCAGATCTTTTCATTCTTTCACAAAAGCAAGTGACGATGTTTGAAGGCCCCTCCAGAGACTACAGAGGCTTATCTTGTAGATGGGGCGCCAGACTTGGAAGTGGAGGAAATAGTAGCCTCCTGCCGTGTTACAAGAAGGCTTTAGTACCTGGTATCTTGGAACGTGTTTGATGCAGTGGAAAAAATTTGTTTACCAGTGCGTGACTGTGCACATGCCCAAGACATGATTGACGTTTTCCACAAGCATTTTCCCCAGGCCACTGGAACTCAGTAAAAGCAAACTGTTGTTGCTATGAAGTTGGCCCCAGCCCACAAGAATTTTTTCCTGGCGCAAGCCCCTGGAGGGAGGTGGGTGGAGCCCTAAAGAATGATAGGGTAATGTCATGGCTCGAGGATGACATGATTATGGGGACCAATAGCAAGGATAAAGCTGCACGTTAGGAGGCCAAAAAGGTGAAGTGGCAGGCCTCCCTGACCTCAATCATACTCGAACCAATGCTGGGTTAAGGTGAGATATGCCCAGGTTGGTCATGGGGATGTGAGAGAATTTTGGCCCTGCATTACAGCAGGTGCGTTAAAATGGACCAGCTATGCAGTTAAAAATGAAGGTTCAATTTGGTTTCTTGGTGAACGGGGTCTCAAAACCCGTTCAGCCTTCAAAATTCTCAACTTGGGTTGGCCTTACCTACAATTAATAACCTATGTTCAGTCAATTATCAGTTATTGTACACTTCCCAATAGAAGCATGCACTTATTGATGTACCAGGGCTTAGCACAATTTCCATCAATCAATTATTCACCCAAATTTTCTTGAATTTGTTTAAACAGGACCAATATTTCTCGTTGGTTGACTTCCTCCATAATAAAAACCCTTTGTTAGTTAACATTTTCTTTATGTTAACTTGGGTGAACCTGTGCGCAGACCTCCTTGAGGAGGTCTTGCATAAAATTAGCCATTTGATTTGCACAACCGTAACTCTCTTCTCTGGTGCACCGCTGAGCTGCCCTAGTCCCTTCCAGACTGGGCCACCTTTTGCACTACAGCCCAGAGCACCTCTTGGGGATGGACTTCACTTTGGGGTTCACCCCATCCTTTTTGTTTTTCTGGTTTCTGTTCTTTTAATATCATTAACCACCCTCGCCCTAAGTTACTTAAGCTCAAACACCCTCTGCGAAGCTCTATTAACTTTATTACTTATGACTAGTTCTCTGGCGTTGGGTCTGTGCACCGTTCACCACCCCGCTGGGAACAGGAGAGTTATAGACATTCTTCTTACAGTAATAGTGCCTCTGGAACTGAAGGGATTAAAGGTTTTAAAAGGCCAGAAGGGCCGGAAGCCCCAAAGACCACAGTGGCCATACAGTTCTCCAGTACCAACTCTTGACAATTACAATAACACTTGAAAACAAGGTGTCTTAACTGCACTTGCAACCCGGCAAGATCAAATAAATTGTAGCTCAAGGATGTAAACTACAAACTGTTGGTTTTCACATGGATCTTAAAGTTTAGATAGGTCCCTTTTCAAATGAGATGGATAATTTAAGGCGTTTACCAAGCTCATCAACCGTCATATCTATCAAGTTGAGCAATCTTACTAAAGTTTTGGAACCCGTTTAAGTAATTGTGAAAACCAACTCCTACTCTAACGTGCTGAAATACAAGCTCTCAAGGGGAAAGTTGCCCTCAACTCCTCTGTCATCTCTTTAAACTGTCACTGGGATGAGGTTCAAGAGGAATTGGAAAGGATGAGATGATAAAATGATTGGACCAACAGGCTGATCACAACTATGCGAAAACCAAGATTTTAGAGCCTTCACCTGTCCTTACCATCATTACTCTCCCCACTATTATAGTGGCTAACTTCATACCTAGCTTCAAGGAGAGATTCATTCCAGAAAGAAAGAATCAACTACTTTTTGTATGCTTATTAGAGTTCAGTAAAGGTGAGCACCAACCATCAAAAGGTGAAGCATATCCACTCCTGTTTGAATAGAATGGCCCGTTAGATTATGACTCCTCATCTAAAGGGATATTAAACCTTGGAAAAGTCCATACCACCCTAGTTCAGGAATTTGGAAGTAACCAGAACTTGGACAAGCAGAAGCAGACGTTTATGGATATCTGTTTTAACAAAGGAGAAAGTTTTTTGGAATCTGCAAGTCATCTATGCTCAAGTGCAGCCCATGTTTACCACTAATAAATCACGCTGGACAGCGCAATAACTGCTCTAATCTCCACCTTGGGATCTTACCTTGAGGAACAACTAAGTATGATTGGCCATAAGAGTAATTTCAAATGTATCCAGAAAATTAAGGAGGTTTTTAATGAGATTTCTGCAACCTCCTTGATTGCCAAAACATATGCCTCCACCTCTCCTAGATATCCTCAAATTCAAGTTGTTGAGGACCAGAAGAGTCCAAAACCTCAATGCATTTAATATAATAAATTCATCCCTAACGCCAAGAAAGTTGAAAGAGACTGGGTGAGGAGGCAGGAAAATTGCAGTAAGAATTAAGGATGCGGCACTTCATGCTTGTACCCTGAGCTGCCTCAAGAACACTAATGACCTTTGCCAAGTCTGATGCTACTGTACCTAAGGTTGATTGCACGGTACAGTTGATAATAAAGAGCCCAATACTGCTACATATTCTCCTGATGAATATCCAATAATTATTAACCTGCTCCCTCAATTTGGGAGCTTGTTAACCTGAGTTTCTGTCTGAGTTCATAAGGTTTCTGTCCATTTCATTGTCAATAGTGGCTCCCCCATTAATGCATCTCATCAAACTTATAATACACATCAAAATAGCTCCTATTTTACTAATACATGAAATATGGTACAGTGGGACACAATACACTTGGTCCATTGGGGCCTACTCCTTGCTACCTATCCATTTTGGCAAGTTGTCTCCAAATACACCATCATTTTCTTTAGATAACCCTAGTTATGGCCTCTTCCTCAGGACCCAGTTTCTCTGTGATTATTCTGCCATTGTACACTATGTCAATAATATTTATTTAAAAAAAGGGTATAAGGTCCCACTAGTCTTTGAGACCTCTCTCAATGCCAAGTTAGAGGTCAAAGGTTGGGCCTGCTTGATGGAGAAAAATTATAAGATATTAGGATTGAAGCCATATGAGGGCTCACAAGTTTGGACACTTTCTCCAGAAGTAAATGAGGAGGAGGGTATGATTATTTATTTTCCAAAATCGACAAGTATACCGCCTAAGTCTCAGGTCATTGTTGACAATAGGGAACATGTCATTATCCCGCCATGACAATTACAAGAGATACAAGGTGATGATGATCCATATGTCAAGGAAGTCCTGAACTGACAAGGCTTTTAGATCCCGCTTATGCTGGATCTTTGTCAGTGCTGCTGGACGACCTAACTGACAAAGCTAGGACAGTGAGGCCAAATAATTCAGCCACTAATGTTTGCTTCAGCCTGTAGAAACAATTGATGGTGTGTGTAACTTTTAGAGTATGTGGGATTTTGGGCTAAAACCTCCCCCATTAGCAGCTTTAATAAATGTCTCTATTGGGAACAAGCTAACCAGTGAATAACAGAGCCAAGTCGAGCAGTTATCAGAGGAATATTTCGACAGCTTATTGACAACTACCTATAATTTCAGAAAAATGAATGGCGTCCTACATCATGTCAAGACTGGGAATGCTAAACCAAATCAATCCTGTCCCTATCATAAGAGTAAGATCAAAGAAGCTCAGGTGACTTGTGAAATTAAGCAGCTAGTGGAAGCTGGCTTGCTGGTGCCTTCCCATAACCCTTGGTCCTCTCCCTTTTAATAGGTCAGAAGAAAGATGGTAGTCATTGGGTGGTGATAGACTATAAATGGCTTAACTCCATTATCGATAAAGAAGCTACCCTCTGACCCAGATTAGTGATTCTTTTCACATGCTTTCCAGATCCCGATATTTCTTGGCAGTGGATCTTGCCAGAAAATACTAGCAAGTAGAGCTGATACCTGAATATCAATCCAACTGCGCGCACATAAATTAACAAGAGGTTATTCAATCCAACCCAGATGCCTTAGGACCTCTGCAATGTACCTGTCACCTTTCAATGCGCCATCTATAAAATCCTAGGAAGTTTGAAGCTTTCCTGTTCTCTTGTTACTTTGATGAAATCTCTGCTTTTAAAAACTTTTAATGTCCATATGGAGCATCTCAAGGAAGTCTTCAATTATTTCAGAATGGCCTTCATCAAGCTCAAGTCTTCAAAATGCTTTTTCTTTCAATCCAAGATGAATTTATGGGAACAAGGTCTCAAAGCATAAAATTTATCTATTACAAGTGACTTTTTAGCCATTATAAAGGATGTCACGCCCCAGAGCCTCATAATATTTAAGTATTCCTAGCCATAGTTAGTCATTATTGTAAAAATAATCCCTTGGCTTGTCAATCTAGCTGAATTCTAATCTATCTACTCCAGAACGATGTCTTATTTGAGGAGTGGAATGAGCAGGAACAGGATTTCCAGTATGCTGAGAACTGCCCTTTGTAATAAACCCATTCTAGTTCACACATATTTTTACCAGATATTTCCCTTGTTCACTGATGCCAGCGGCTAGGCAGTTGGGGTTATACTAGCACAAAATGACAAAGACCAACTCAACCATACGATAAAAATACAGTAAGACCTTAAGTAAGGCAAATAAACTACAGTGTTGCCAATGCAAGTGCCTAGCTGTTTTGGTGGCGATTAAACATTTTTTACAATATCCATAAGGAACCCACTTTACCATTATCATATACCATGCCTCGCTCCAATGGTTACAACAAATGGAGGACCCAGATAGGAAACTAGAGATATGCGCGTTAAGTTTTCATAACTATTATTTTTCCATTACCCATTTAATGTGGAAATTCATCAAAATGTGATGAGCTCTTTAGGATGCCAGTGCTAGCTGCCTTAAACCCTGAAGAGCATAAACTATATGACTTTATTGGCCAGCATGTAAGATGTGTTTTGTAAACCTCCAAGCTTCAGACTGAGAAACATAAAATGATAAAAAGATAGCAAATTAAAGAAGGAATGCTATATTAAAAAGTCAAAGGGAAGTGGCTCCCTTACATATGACCTTCTTCAAAACTAAATGTCATCATTGAAGGACAATCAACCTTGAAACATGGAGCAGTTTAGAAGACCCATATATGATTAAAGAAAGGCTGCTATTGGGATCAGATGGTTGAGGTCACCCAAGAAGTTTTAGAGCCTGTTAGACTTGTTGCACACAAGATTGGGCCAGCACTCAGTATCAACAATTTTTGTGGCTCCGTCAAGTCCTTTTAATGTTGTCAGCATTGCTATGGTGGGCAAAGGGCTCACCAGTTTAATGAGCTCAAGTATATCCTACTAACTACAGACCACTTGACTAAATGCGTTGAGGAGATTTCTGTTAAAGCTGTTAATGTGAAGGCTTTGGCCTTATTCCTCACTTTGATCCATTTTCACTCAGCGAGGATGCCCACGAACTTTACTTTTTGGACAATAGACTAAACTTCTTTACAGGTAGGTTAAGAATTAGACTTTAATTTCTGGGCCTAATCAAAGATTTACCGCCCCATATATCATCAACCAATGGGGTTTTAGAACGCGCTGTCAGAATTTTAACCAGATGGATCCTTCTGATAGTATCAGAATTAGGGGTGTTGGTTAGTTGAGCATGATTGCCAGCTAATCGCCTAGTTTAATACTATTAAATGTTATATAATTAATTTGAGTTTAGGTTTGGCGGAATCTGCATTTGTTGCAAAATGCCAATTTGAGGATCGTTGTGGGAGTTTTCAGCAGGAAGATGATAAATCTGTTATAAATCATCTGAAAATGGTTCCACTGACTAACTTGGAGCACCGGCAACTCATACTGAGGATGCTCAAAGTCAATTAAATCTGAACTTATATATGATCAACCAGTGACTCATGCTGAGGATGGATTGCCTAATTAATTATTCAGTGATTAGATGAGCGGATTGGGAGGGAATTGCTATGATGAATGAATGAATGAAATAGTGATCTGCTAGAGTTCCAGCTTGGATGGCTGAGGGGTTTCAGAGGCGCAGTAGCCTAAGTATAGATAGTCATTCATTCCCTCCAAATAAACATCTCTCTTTCACCCATCTTTTCTTGTTTGTAAGTAGTTCATCAGCTATAATAGGGTTAATATGGGACAATAGATCCTTAGGAATTTGGGTGATCATGCCTGGAGTGGCTGGTGCTGCTAGCACCCATGCCTCCTCCCTATAAGGAACCAGCGGGAACCTGGCCAGGTGGCTACCAGCGGATGCAATGACTGGCTACCAACCTTGCGGGGTGCAGCGCAGGAGTGCCATAGCCACCCAAGATGGGGGATGGACTCACTGGGGCATGCCCAGATGGGTTGATAAAGGTTCACAAGGGTGGGGAAGTGCCGGAGTGCCTGAGCTGCCCAGGATGGGGGCAGGACTCGCTGGAGCACACACCGAGGACACCTGGGGCTTAGGCGAGCTTATTGGTGGTTGGTTGGACGTGGACTTGTAGGGGTTGGTACGCCAATGAGGGCGAAATGGCAAAGAGTCAACCAGTCTTCAAACTGGTTGGCCTGGCACACTAGTGGAGCCCAAGGTCAATTTCACAACAGTGGTTCTCACTATAGGGGGCTCCACTGGTGGGATGCTTGAGTAGTTGGAGGACTTATAACAGAGTGGCGAAAGCCACTGGTCAAGACCAGTGCTCCTTTGGGTGGGGGCACTGGGGGTCTTGCCCACCATTGGGTGGGTCACTCTGAAGGATACCATCTAGTTAAGTGGAGGGCAATGTTGGGATTTTTAAATTTATTCGGGGAAGGCTGACCAGGGGATGGACACTTCCAATAAGACACTAAAAACCAAAACTTCAGCGAGAGAAGGGCACCCCAGAGAAGCAAAAGCTATCTCCTGTTGCCAGCAGGAATGCCAAGAGAAGGAAGGAGGGTTACATGTGTAGGGGCTTGCGCCACTTTTGAGCACATATGTAGGAAGGGGTCTGAAACGATGAACCAAACTGGGAACCAGGATGAGACCAACTGGCGGCGACGTGGTGGGAGGTACCCAAACAACCACGCTTAGAAGTGGTCCACTAAGTGCAACCTGAAATGGCGTACAGCTTCTCGGAGGGTGGGGGTGGAGCCTGAAATAGCATCTAGGACAATTGTGTGTACAGTCCACATAGCGATTGAAACTACCAAGGCACGGAGGGAGGGTGGAAGAGGGGAAGCCATGGATAAAGCAAACATGTCCTTAGACAGGATGAAGGGCTGTGCCTGATCCTGGCGAAACAGACGTTGCACCTCACGCCTAATCACTTTAGATGGAGGGCACTCTTCCAGGTGGTGAACTAAAGTTCCATACTGGCCACACAAGACACAAGATGAGTGCAAAGCGTTAGAGAGTTTGGCACTATGGTACACCCATCTCAAGCAGCGCCAAACATGGGAACAAATATGCGGATGCAGAAGAGGGTGGTGGGCATACTTCCAAATGGCTTTCTGGGTATCAAGGGGGTAGGGGATGTCCATCATGTCCAGGCAGTCCACCCTGGCCATGGTAGGGGGTCGCATGGGTATCACTCTGTTCAGAATGAGAAAGTCCTTGTACTTCCTGGGTGAACTGAGGAGAGGGACGCCCCCTCTGAGCGGTGTGCCCACAGATGCGAATTTTCCACTCAGCGCTCTGCATGGAGAGGAGGATCCTTTTAAAGTGGGGCGAAGTCCCATGTGAGCACGCAGCAGAAGGATGTGAGGCAAGGTACTTTAACAGAGAATGGGGATGGGAAGGATTGGTGAGGCCCAGGGCGCGGGAGAAGTTGGAGCGGGCCGCGTGGGACCAGTGCTGGGCTGAGATTGTAGATTAGAAATGGCAGCAATCCAAGTGCCGAGGATTTTGGCAGCATGGGTCTCAAAGTTGAGCAGACCCATACCACCACAATAGCGAGGGCCAAACATGACATCCAGGCGCACCAGCGGTGGGCGGCCTAACCAAAGCCACCCTTGCAGAAGGGCATATAGTGACTTAAATAAACACGGGGAAAAGGCGATGGCGTGGGCTCCAAACCAAACTTTAGAGAGGAGCATAAAGTTGGCTATCACTACCCTGCCTGTAAGGGAGGTCTGACAGGCTCTGAGGGAAGCTATGCATTTCGTAATGTTGTCTAGGATGTGGCTTTCCATCACACGTTGAGGCGTACCCTCCTGCCTCCAGCCACACCCCCAAATGGCGGACATGGCCAACCGTGGGCTTGGCACAAAGGGGAGCACAAGAGGGGCGGTGTGAGGTGGGCAGGGCAAGCTATCTCGTGAGGCAGCTGAAGAGGCATGGAGGAAACAGGGCGCTGGGCCCAGCGGGCTTGATACTGACCAAGGAGAACAATTTTGGTTTTGGAGGCGTTGAGTGCTGCATTACTTACCCTGGAATAAACCTGGATAGTATCTTCAAGCGCACGTGCATCATGATTGTTAGAAACCCCAACCACACAATCATCAGCAAACGCCAACATCTTGACTGGTGCTTGGCCTTGCACATGGATACCAGTAAGTCGGGCATTCAAATTTTGAAGAAGTGGGTCAAAGCTGAAGTTATATAAGAGTGGGCTAAGAGGGTCCCCTTGGCGCAGTCCCCTTTGAGGGCGGACTACATCCGTGAGGAAGCCAGGGCCACGCACAGCCATTGTGGCGGACTCCATAAGCAACATCACCCAATTAATGAAGCGAAGGGGGAGGCGGAACTTGTGGAGGCAGGCTCTGAGGTAGTCCCAATTGACTCTATCATAGGCCTTCTGCTGGTCTAAAAATACAAGTGCTCCAGAATCCTTGGATTGACAGATGTTGGCTACGGTGTGTATATTGTCTTAAATTGACCTTTTAGGTATGAAACCAACTTGTTCAGGGGAAATGAGAGCAGAGGCAGCAGACCCTGGACGGTTATTCATGATTTTAATAAAATATTTATGTCTGTGTTAGTGAGAGAAATGGGGCGCCAGTTGGCCAAGTCCAGCTTATCCTCTTTCTTGTACAAAGTAATCGCGAAGTCCTCTTGCCCTACAGACAGGAGGCGTGTTTCCAGAAGGCATTGGTTAAGAGAGACAAGCAGCAAGGAGGATAAATCTTTGAAATACTTCTTATAGAACTCATAAGGGATGCCGTCTGGGCCTGGGCATTTCCTATATGTTGCACCACGAATGGTGGACCAGAGTTCATCCTGAGTAATCAAATTCATCAACTCCAGGAATCAGGAAATGATGTGGATGTGTGCACTTTTTAGAAAAGTTTCCATTTTGGCTGGCAAAATTGGATCAGATCAATACAGTTTGGAGTAATAGTTTTGTATCTCAATCGCTACTTCAGCCAGCGTAACTGCAACGGAGTGGTCTGGCCTTCGCACCTGTGTGCAGGCCAAACTCTGGTGTGGTGTGTAGAATATTCGAAAAAAGTAAGCAAAGCATGTGTCACCCGCTGTAATATGTTTAGCTATATACTGAACACAAACCCAATGCTTGTGTTGTCTCACCAGTGCATTGAGGTGGGCGGACACTTCCGCCCATTTGTGACCCCAAGCTAGGCTGCAGCCCACAGCAGGGACGTTGGACTCCAGGTGGTCCAACTCTGCCAGTGTGCGCAAAATGACCGCCGAGGCGGCCCATGAGTGGTGGGAGGAGAATTGGCAAGCCTGGCGGATTGTGCTCACCTTGAAGGTTGACCAGGTGGAAATTGGATCTGCACATAATAATGCAACAAACTCTGGAGACAAGGTCACAGATTCCACACTCTGAGGAAAATCTTAGCGATGCAGTTTTGGCTGGGCGAAGTTTGCACCATTTCAGCACCTGGGCTGCTGGGCAGGATAAACGGAAGGAAATCAATACCATCCTGTGGTCGGAGAAATAAATTTTTGTCATGGTGAAGTGGGAAATTTGGGTTTAAAATTTCAATGGTGTGAGGATAAGGTCAATGCGGGTCATGGACTTTAACTATCCGTTGTGTATGTGGGGGTACAACATGTAAGTGAGTAGCAGAGCATGGCGCGGCAAAGTATCATTCAGCCCCAGGGTGGCTTTAAGAACGTGAAGTTCAACGTGCCCCTGTGGGGGTGTAGGTGATGAGGGCCAGCGGTCTTTGGATGGGTTCATCCAGCAGTTCATGTCTTCAACAACAAATAAGTTGGGGGTTAGTAGAAGGGAATTGAATGTTAAGAAAAGTTCCCAACATTAATGTGCACAGGTTGGGGAGTAGATGTTAATTACAGCGTGCACTTTGTCATCCCACAAAAAGGTGACAACAAGGACGCAGCCATTTAGATATGAATTTGATGAAATAAATTTAAAATTACTGTTCTCTCAAACTAGCACCCCATAGTGCTCAGACTAAAAGGAGAGGGAAAGAGGATCATGGTTTCTTATGATTTTTCAGTATCAAATGGACAGTGGGTTTCCTAAATGGCCAGGATGTCCACGGGAAAATTATTTTGTAAAAAACTCAGTTTCCTAGCCTGGGACGGTGAGGCCTTGAGTACAGCAACGTTCAACGTCCCTAAAGTAAAGGCTCCCCCATCACACCTTAGGTGTGAGGGGAAGGGCACCTGAGCCCTTCAGCCTTCTCTTTTTCATCACAGCGCTGCTTGGCACCACAGGTATTCAATGATATGGTGTATATGTCAGAATGGTTAGCTTTAGCAGTGGGGTTCGCATTGGCTTTTGCCTTCGTTTTTCCCTGCTGTGGGACAAGTTTTTTGCGGTGTGTGCATTTGTGGTGCACCATCACTTGGAGGTGGAATTTTGGCAGGATTGTTAGTGAGCGACTTGGTCCCAATCGATGCTTGGGCGCAGTGGTTGGGTGAAACTGATTCGCCCATTGGGTGTTCAGATTGGGCATCCCAATCTGATTGGTTGAGGGATTTGCAAGCTTCTTTCGCCATAAAAGTCTCAGTGTCCTCCTGGAGCTGGGCTGGTAGGATTGCAGATGCGGTCTTAGCTGCTGTCTTGTGGGCCTGCTTGGCCTTCTTCCACTCTTGTGGGGACACTGGCTTTACTAGAATGTAACAGCCTTGCGCTCCCAACAGGAAGGCTGCATTAGTGTCTAGTGCCAGTTCATAGTGGGCTTCTGCACTGCCCATTCAATCCAAGATAATTTCTTGATGAGTAATGCCATCCTTGACAGTGCAGGTGTGGGCCTTGTGACCAGAAGCGTGACAGAACGTGCAGATGAGAAAGCGTTATCCATGGTGACCCTGAATGGATGGGTGTTTTGCCCATCAATTTTGACATAAGCGGATTGAGGGATTTGAGTCAAATCCTCCGCTTTTCTGTGGATGGGGTTAGGAAAGCAATCGCATTGCCTATGCACAGGTTTGGCATTAGTGTAAAGTGCTGCATTTTGAAGGATTGTATTTCGCCATATATGGTGAGCCCAGCCTTCAGGTGGTGCTTGAGCACGGTGCGCTTGACTGTTGTTGGTAGGAAGTCAAAAGTCAGCAATGCTGGGATTGTAACCATATGGATTCTCCCAATAGTATCATAATTAGGGGTGTCAGTTAGTTGGCCATTATTGCTAGCTGATTGCCTAGTTCAATACTATTTAATGTTATATAATTTAATTCAAGTTTAGTTTTGGCAGAATCAGCATTCTGTGCAAAATTCCAATTTGAGGATCATTGTGGGAGTTATCAGCGAAAAGCCAATGGATCCAATATGAGTTTTCTGAAAGTGGTTTTGCTTATAATTTGGAGCATCTGCGACTCATGCCAAGGATGCTTGAAGTTTTATTTAAATAGGAATATAATTATGATCAACCAGTGACTCATCCTAAGGATGGATTGAACTAATTTAATTCAATGATCAGATGAGCGGATTGTGAGGGAATTGATATTATGAATGAATGAAATTTATAATCTGATAGAGTTCCAGCTTAGATAGACGAGGGGTTTCAGAGGCGCTTTAGTCTAAGTATAAATAGTCACTCATTCCCTCCAAATAAACATCTCTCTTTCGCCCATCTTTTCTTATTTGTTAGTAGTTCATCAGCTATAATAGGGTTAAGATGGGACAATAGATCCCTGAGAGGTTTGAATGATCATGCCTGGAGTGGCTGGTGCTGCCAGCACCCATGCCTCCTCCCTATAAGGAACCAGCGGGAACCTGGCCAGCTGGCTACCAGCGGATGCACTGACTGGCTTCCAACCTTGTGGGTGCAGCACTGGAGTACCATAGCCGCCCAAGATGGGGGATGGACTCGCTGGGGCATGCCCAGATGGGTTGGTGAAGGTTTGCAAGGGTGGGGAAGTGCAGGAGTGCCTGAGCCACCCAGGATGGGGGCATGACTCGCTGGGGCACTTGCTGAGGATACTTAGGGCTAAGGCGAAGTTGTCGGTGGTTGGTGGGTTGGATGCAGACTTGTATGGGATGGTACATCAATGAAGGCGAAATGGCAAAGGGTCAACCAGTCTTCAAACTGGTTGGCCTGGAACACTAGCGGAGCCCATGGTTGATTTTGTGACTTGCGCTAATGGGATTCTTGTTTCTATATTGGAAAAGATAGCTGCCTCTGATTCTATGAGTTGGAAGCATTGTCTTCCCAGCGCCCTACTAGATTACTAGATAAGTCACCATCACATAATCATAATGTCTTATTTCAAAGCTTTTTATGGGCTGCTCCTTGGCTGCTAAGTATTGTGCAGTCTCTGCTGGATTCCTTGGTGCCTGAAAACTCTAAGATAATAATGAATGCCTTAGCAAAGGTTTTATCAGGCTTCAAGCCCTTGCTACTCAAAGAGAATCACCACTACTGCCAAAGAGAATTCTTGCTTGATTTAGCCAACCCTCCTCGCCAAAATTTCAGTCAGAAGACCTTGTCCTTTTCTATCTAAATCAACTTGGAGGACAACAGAAAATCTTGACATCCTTGGTTTGAGCCCTATTGTGTCATATATAAGGTAGTTTTTGAGTACTCTATTGCCACATTACCCAAGGGAGATTGGTCAATCAAGATCATGGTTAATTTATATGGCCATATGTTCCCCTCTGACATAATCTTATGGGGTGTTATAGGGACTTAAGTAATAAACAAATCAAGATTACTACTCTCAAATCAAGCATATTAAGGTACAGAGTGACTTCTTGGATATAAATTCTTATTGGAGACGCCAATGGGTAATTTGATCAGAAATTATCACGCTCACAGGGACCAATGTAGACGCCTTCTAGAAAAGCCCTCAGTTTTTAAAATCACAAAAGTGATTACTTTTTAATGAGGTCACAAGGACATTATCAATGGAGAACAATGAGAGTGTCATCTAGGAAGTTATTCAGAAGGACTTGGAAAAACCTGATCATGAAAAAATATGGAGGTCTTCATGGCATCATATACCCAATCGCCCTACATATATATCAAATCTTTCTAACCCAATAATTAGTCTATTTATCTCATATTTTTGTCTTCATTGACCGCTCCATCAGTTTTACAGCTTTGAGTCCCATTAAAACCTCAGCTTACAATTTAGATAACTGATAATCTGACAGTGACTATCAAAGCTTCAGTATAATTTAAAGTAGTACCATCTTGATCCAGGCTTTTCCTGTATAAAACTTTGTCTTAGTTTTTTTTTAAAAACAAGGTAAGTTACGAATTGTTCCTAATATGCTTTTTTATGAGTAAAAATGAATGGTTTTGATCCCTAATGAACACAAAAATGATTATCCCCAGTCAGCAACAATCCCTAAAGGTTTGAAATTCAATAAAACTATTATAATAATCATGTCCATGAAAATGTGATGACTCAAAACTATGATTTTATCATATATCAAGATCAAATATGGCAACTGAACCTTAATATATCAACTCTCATTCCACAGCTCTGATTGAAGGGCCTTTAGCTGTGGGTATTTTGAAGTTTTTAAAGTAAACCGCAAGGGCTGATACCAAATAATTTAACAGCTGTCTTAACTTGTTATTAAAATAATCCAACTAGATCTTGAAATCTGCTGATAAATGATTTATAAAAAAATTCCCATTCTTAAACTTCATTTTTTGTAAAGCATATCAAGAAGATCTTAATTTTAAAATTTATTTGGCGTTTTCTAGGCTTTTCCTCCAGTTATAAACCAACTGGCGCGGCCTCCAATGTCATATAATTCCTCTTAAAGTAGAGCCATGGAAACTGGCATTTCTCCTGCTCTGTGTAGGTCAATACCTTTCCAGGAACCTAACCTACCATCAAGTAAATCATGTGCAGTACTCTCATAGCCGTTTCTTGGAACTTCTGTAACTTGGGCGTGCACGTTGGCATGCCTACCCAAAAGTATTGCCTTAAAGCTTATAGAGTTAAACATGACATATAACTTAAATACTATATAGCATACTTCTCATATTTACAAATTTTATTAAATACTTCATCAAGGCAAGACAACAAAGGGATGGAAATTACCAAGCTTAGAGGAAAAATTAGACTCTAACTAAAACTAAAACTAAGACTAAAACAATCTGAAACAAACATAAAGAGATGTACAGATCACTCAAACCAACATTAAAAATAAAATTTTCTAATCAGGTCAGAGCTGGTAAATTGCTATCTATCCATGGTGGAGGGTGAGGGTGGATCAAGAGGCTCATAATCCTCATCTTGGGTGGATAGAGTTTGGCATAGAGCTGAGAGCCCAGCGTGGGTGCATCCTC
This sequence comes from Massospora cicadina, assembly GCA_022478985.1. Classification (NCBI taxonomy): domain Eukaryota; kingdom Fungi; phylum Entomophthoromycota; class Entomophthoromycetes; order Entomophthorales; family Entomophthoraceae; genus Massospora; species Massospora cicadina. Next base: position 157,134 of record JAKSZP010006629.1, on the reverse strand, counting down.
AAAATGGGGTCAATGTAGCAAAATGGGGCTTGCAGCCTAAGCTTTGCTATAAGGAGGGTGGTATTATATTTGAAGAGGGCTTTCTCATCCTCTAGGAAAATCTGGGAAGGGCGTTGAAGCTGATGATTTTTTTTTTCTGGTGATATGGGGTTGGTGACAAATTTTGTGACCATTAAACTCTTTTTTATTGCTTTATTGACAACTTGGTAGAATCTGAGGTGTTCTTTTTTTATGTGCTTGGTGAATTGTGGTAAGTTCAAGGATGGGTATACCCTTGGATAAGACTGTGCTGATTTTACTACGGCCTTTTGGAGGCAGTGACAATCAGAGGAGGCAACAGCCTCTTTGGTGAGTTGGTGGTCACTTTGGAATTTTTCAGCAACAGGGCGTGGAGCTAAGTGCTGAGTTAGGAATTGACTTGCATATTATGCGTTTAGGTACTTCTTAGGCCTGGGGCCTCAACTGAGTTGGGGACAGGCTTACTTGACTCATCAAGATCCTCCAAGTAATCCCAGGGATATTGGTTGAAGATGATTGGTTGACTAGAATATGGGTGGAATGGGTTGGGTTTCTGAGTGAATTTTTTAATTTATGGGGTCCATGTTGGCTCTTGATTGGTTATAGTAAGAGTTTGTGTTTTATAGATAGATTCCTTATTGGATGAATCAGTGCCAGCTAAAGCTACCACCTTGGGGGAGGAAAAATAAGGATTGTTCCCAATTATAGAAAGTTATGGGATCAGCAATGGGATTATCATAAGAGGAGTTAAGCGTTTGGTTGCAGCTTGGGCTAAGGAGAGGCCGCACTGTTTTGAATGGTCCCAGTTAAAACAGATGTGGCAGATGGTGCGCCATTTATCCACTCAGGCCCAGAAAGGGTTGTTAAGGGCAGGGGGGACAATAATGTGAGGGGGAATCAAAATGGCAATTTCAGTTGAAATTGGATGTATAGTTGCAAAGGTGCAAGGGCCCACGAGTTAGTTGGCTCCATTGGGGACCACAAATTGTAGAATGGGATCAGTGCCATATGCAGCAATCTGGACATTAGTTTATTGTATAAAGTATCAGGAGGGAGGTAGGTGGGGAGGACTTCTAATTGTACCACAAGAGTGGTGTCATCAGGCAATTGGGTGTATGTGATTGGGAGGGTGATGCCCTGCAACACCAAGGCATGGTAACTACAATTTCAGCATTGGCTTCACAGGTGATTCTGAGGTCGAAATACCCCTTGTAGGGGCAGAAGTTGATGAAGCCTGCAGGCTGCATAAGCACCTGGGTTAGTTCCTTTCTTTGTTTAATGTTATATGGAAACAATTTGCCATATTCAGCCCAGAGGCCAAATTACATATTGCTTCAGGGGGAGCACAATTGGGCTATAAGGCACCACTTGGGATCATGCAAGGTGGAGGGTGAGATCCTTATGAGAATTTATTGACCTGAAAAGTTGGGGGGGCTGATATAGTTCAAACTAATTTTATTTTTTGGGCAAAAAACTTTAGGGGGTTTCGCAACTGCACCATTTTGGAGCAGCAGGCAGTGGGACTAAAGACATCTGGGCTTTGCAGTGTGTCAGTGCTTTAAAGTTGTTTAAATCCACTTAATTTTTAAATTTTCCCAAAAGTGGTATCAAGTATAAAGAAAAGCTATTAGATTGAAATTATTTAATTAATACCTAATATTGATCAACATTATTGATCTTCTTAGCACTAGTAAAGTTTTGTTACACTTAACTATTTTAAGAAGTCTCAGTATTAGATATCATAATTTCAAATCATATGGACAGAATATTTGTTTGCTTTAATCTTAGCTAATCTACTGCTTATTTTATCTCAGGCTGTCTATATTAAAAACTATTACCAGAAATATAAAACCCCTAAAACCCCTACAAAAATGTATGATCAATATAGGAGATACAAATAGACCAATATTTATGGGCATTTGATATTATCATGCTAGGTAAATATCTGATTGAACATTTGATTAGATATTAATAAAATACTTTAACTAAGAAGCGCTTTAAGCTGAAAAATATAGTTGAAATACAGGGGTATTCATTGTATTGCAATTTTAAAACCTCAAAACTAATGACACAGCACATGATGCAAAGGATCAAAGTAAAAAAATGCGCATTGTAAGAAGAATTTTGATGACTAAGGTTGCGCAGGCTATATCCAATTTAATAAAAAAAGTATATTCTTGCGTTTGTAAATGTGAAAAGGTGATTTAAAGATTAATATAGATTCCTTTTACTAAACGTGTTGTTTTAAATAATGTGGCCTCATTCCTGTTGAACTTTTATTAAAATTTATCAGATTGAACTTAATGCAAAAAGTAAAATAATAAAATGGTAGCTAAACAAGAGCCTTTATTTTGTTTTATTATCATTTTTTAATGTTAAACTTTCTATCTTTTAGTTTATCTACATTTAGTTAAAATACAAGCTGTTGACCAATATTTGAAAATGAAACTTGAACAGGCTTGGACTTAATGACATTGTCAAGTTTATATCAATATTTCATTTTATAGTTAACATAAAAAAAGTTAGAGAAAAATGTAGTTAGATAGGATAGGGGAATTCATGAGGTAATTTAGGTAGGTCAATGATATATAATCTTGAATATAATAAATTCATTGAGAATAAGATGTTCATCCTTCACAGCAGCCAATATCTGAATATGCAAATAGTCACCTCATGTCCTTAGGTTAGTGAAGTTTTTACCAATATCTAAAGTATATCTCAGAAAGTAATAATGGTTGTGTTTTGGTACCAAAATCTAGTCAACCATTTTCAACTTTTCCCCCTCCTTGATTAAATTTGGTAGTTTTGTGATAGCTGTTTTAAAACATTCATCATAATGTTACCCAGATATGGGTGACAGGCGGTGAATATGTTAATGATCAATTCATAGGTTTAGCATCACTAATAGAAAATTTAAATAACTTCTCAAATGAAATCACCGTGGTGAAAAATCACCTAATACCACATTATTTTTTAAAAACTCCATACTTTATAAAAGAAAATTAAAAGGAAAGTAAGAGGGGAGGGTGGAACACAGGTTGATTCAGCCAAGGATAAAGGACTGGGAATTTGGACCATTATGGACCTAGCACCCCAACCATTGCTAATTGGCGATCACCATTACTAGCTATGGTTCTAGCATCAGTGCGCTCACAAGCCATTAGATCTTTAATCGATTCATTGATTCATCATGCATGACAAGAGATCTGGTGGGGAAAGCCAAATGCATGGCTTTGTAACACCTGGGGATTAGGCGCAAGAATTTTGTGATCTGTCAGAGCTGATTGGAGATTATCCAAATGGTCTTCAACACCAAACCTTTGTGATGGGGGCGCTCATTGGCCAAACTCTTGGCAACTAGAGCCAAGTGTATCATCCATACACAGTAATGGTTGTTGAGGGCTTATAATTGGATTGGGGATGATCGCAGGGTTTTCATGAAATATATATCCTGTGACAGATGCATTTCAATTGGCGATTGTTCGCCTGACAGGATGTAGCACATTGTGGACCAATATTTTTTGAACACAGCGCATTCATAATATCAGTGAGCAATATCTGCTTCTGGTTCAGTGCATACAGGGCACTCCTTGAGCTGGTAATCCAGTCTGCTGTGATTACCAGATCAAACGCACAGTGAAGGATCTGCAAGGTTACCAACTGTTGCTTGGCCATTACCAGTTGGGAGTTCAGGCCTGAGATCAACTCCATTGTTTGGTAGTTGGTGTCATGGCCTTCAGTTGCCCAGTCATTCAAGATTTGTGGTCAAGCGGGTGGGTTGCATCTGGGTTTCAGTAGCGGATCCCCATAATTGATCTGGGTCAATATGTAGCTGATTTTGATTGACTTGGCGGCATATTCATGGATAATTCAATTTCATTATTCCCAATTTGTTGCAGAAATCATTGCGGAATTATGGGCCTCAACATCACTGAGTATTTGGTCAGCATCCCAATCCGCTAGTTTGAATGACCAGCCACCCAGGCGCACTGCCTGATTGCACAGTCACCAATAATGTGAGGTGCTTTTTAGGAGGGTTTTTAAGGGTGGTTCGCCATCCATTCATATAGTGAGCTGAGTGAGACTGTCTCCTGAAGGCCATGAGCTCTAGCCCAGTTCATGTTCCAAACTAGGGCCAGGAAGCGCATGTGCATTTGCATCAGTTTAAGGAATGACTTCGCCCATATCTGCTGAGCATGGGATTTGAAGTCCAGAAGGCCCATGCCTCCTTCAGATTTTGGTTTGGACAGAGTTTTTAGTGCTATTGGTGCCACTTTTGCCTTAAACCATAGGAAGGTCTGGAGAATTGTCCTGATTTTTTTCTCTAGGTTTGGGCTCATTGGCAGCACATGGGCAATAAACCACAATTTTGAGAATATGAATATGTTGATTGCCAGCCTTTTCTCCTCAAGGCATAGTATGTAATTTTTCCAGCATGCCATCCAGACCAATAGACTCAATAATTATTTCTTGCTCCATTTCCAGTACCACTGGCCCCTTATCATTAAAGAGTAGCTTGAGGAGTTTTATCATCTGGGAGTTTTTGATTAGTGTTATGTTGGTTAGTTGGCTAAAGTCCAGGACGCCAATTCTCATAATAGAGGAATTTTCCAAGTTTATCTTCATGTTTGACACTAACTGACATAAGTACAGTAGCTCCTCTGCGCACTGTAGGCCAGTCAGCGAGCTAATACCTACCACCATGTCTTTGGTGAAGGCCAAAATTTTTAGTGGCATTTGGTTGGGGTGGACTATGCCCTGGAGTCTTGCGTCCACTGCTGCCAAAAAGAGGTTAGCTGAAAAATTGAACAGAATTGGTGACATATGATCACCTTGTTGGACACCCTGCCTGACTGGTATGTCATTGGTTATGCCATCTGAGACGATAACCTTGGTTACCAGACCTAAGAACAGTGTTGTTATCCATGACCTAAAGGTTTTTGGGATACCAGACACTTTCAACGCCTTGTGTAGGAATGACCAAACTACCCAATCATAGGCTTTTCCATGACAAGGAACATGATATATCCCTGCTCAGTTCCCCATGCATCTTGGAGTATATTTTGGATGCACCGATGCTGTCCCAAATACTCCTGCCCTTGATGAACCCATTTTGGGCCTTATGGAGCATGTGCAGTGCCGTTTCCATCAGCCAATTTGATAATATATGAGTCAGTAGCTTATAATTGGCATTAGATAGTGAAATCAGGAGTTAGTTCTGTATTTGGCGTTGGAGTCCCTTTTTGTACAAGAGATAAATTTGGGTCTCCTGACCTCCTGGGATTTGCTATCTGTTTTGCAAACAGTGATTAAATAGAATTTTTAGTTCTAGTAGATGCGGTCATGAAAATGCACTGTACACCTCTGCACATATGTTGTCAGGTCCTGGTGCCTTCATTATCAGTGACTCTTTTAGTACCTGCTTAACTTCATATATTGAAATTTTGGCAGATAGGTTAGCAACATATTTTAGTGTAAAGTCCCCAAGAGCTGGCTTAGCCAGGTCAATTAGGGCATCTGTCACCAATTTGCTCATTACTCGTTGGAAGAATAGTTCACTGTAGAAGCGTTTGATATTGAGCCTGATCATTTCTGGTTCTGGTGATACTTCCCCTTCCGCCATCTCTACTTCCCATATCCTAGCCTTGGTTCAGATTTCCTTGAGGTGCACCAGGCCCTCTTTGGTCATTGTACCCACTAAGCTCTGATTTTGGTAGGAAGAGTTGGTTTGTCACTCTGAATCCTGTTTCACCATTGTCGCAATTTTTATATGACTGGACAACAGTCTTGGGACTCTGGGCAGAAACTGCTGAAAACAGCATCAGTTACAAATATTTGATTGCCTTGAGTTGAGGCGATATTGGGATATAATGAGTTTTATTGGACATAATGAGTTTATTGGATCGCCTATATATTAGATAATAAGGCAATAAGGCGATGTTGATGTTTGACGAATACAAGGTAAATTGCATACAGATAGGGTGACAGCGTATTAATAATAATAAGCAAAAATTTGAGGAAATTGGCGGAATAGAATAACCCAAGCAATGAGAAGTAGTATCGCCTGTAGCTGATGTATATAAGCAAAATAGGCGATTGAGAGAGGGAGGTTTTTTTAAGAGAAGATGAGATGAAACAACGAGGACTCTGTATATATAAATAAATAGAAGAACCGTTTAGGTGATTGCTCCTATTTTTAATATATTTCTAAGTGTGTCTGAAGGACTGACAATCTCCACATTGTCCAACTGTTGCTCAGAGGGCTTGACCTGTTCAAATAGCCCAACGGATCCTAGCAATACCATTCAAAATTACAACAGTGGTGCTTACTATAGGGGGCCCATTGATCAACCACCTAACTCTGGAACTCCAGTCAACAATTATGCCTTACCCAAGTCATGTCATTGTGGAGTCCTCCCAAAACTCCATATTGACTTCATATGAGGAAATCAAAGTTACCTTGGGTGAGGTAATCAAAAACTAAGCCAAACTCCTTCGAGAACATAACGCAGTCATGCATCAACTTGATAGTACGTTTAGTCAAATAAGAATCTTGGGACAACAGAACGAAGAGATGACTGAATGACTAAATGATACCACACAGCGGTTGCAATATGCAGAGCAAAGATTCTCTACTCCTTCTCAGTCATCACGCTGGGAGAATGATGACTATCAAGAAGAAGCATCTTATGTAGGAGAAAACAGCGCTAATCATAGCTATGACTTCCATGATAATAGCACTGGATATTCCCATGGGTCAGAACACCACTTGCCTCCAGTAATGGCTGTACCGCCTACAACCGATGGTCAAGCTACCCCTGAAGCAACAAATATCCCCACTTCCACTAATCCTGCTCCTCCTCGCGAGTATGCTTTCAGGTCTCATTCCATTACTCAGTGCAGACCTAACAACTGTGAATGAAAAGAGGAAATTATTATCGAAAAGAAACCCCCATTTGACCATAATGGGAACATCCATGGGTTCTTTAATTGATTTGAGTTTGCTGCAGAAGGAGCCTCTGATAAATGAAAGGCTAAGCTGCTAATATCTGCCCTGGATGTAGGAAGCACCGATCAGGTCACCTGTTACCTTCCCAATAGTTCTGTCTCCTATAAGGACATAAAAGACACCGTGCTCCGCTTGTTTGGGGGAAACTCAAATATGTCACAACAAAAGGCGGAATTTTTAACAATTGGGTTCTGTCAAAATGAGACTCTCATTGAGTTCGCTGATCATTTCACCACAAAGGCCCATGTACTTATTGGAGCCGGGTACTTAGCAGAAGCCAATGTATGTATTGCCATGTCTGCTGCGGTGAAGCCATATCACAAACTTTCTAATGTTATTTCACCGCTTCTGAACAATGACGTACCTCTGCTTAAAATTGTACAGTTTCTATGATGGGTATCCCTAAATTTTTGCCACCAAATTCAGATCATAAAACTACCACTGCCCCTAACACCTTCTTAATCTGGAGAATATTATTGGCTGGCTCCAGCTTCGTTTAGTAATACTCAGCCTTACTATAACTCTGCTCCTCATCCTCAGCTGAGTTATAATCAACAGTACGATTAGCATCAATGGACTGGCCATGACAACCGCCAGCAACCCAGTTATCGATCTGGACCCAATTACACCGACCGTCAACAACCAATGTACTGACCAGGAGCTGGGTATACTGAATGACCCCAAACCTTCCGATCTGGACCCACTTATGATAACTCAGGACGTAGCTCTTATGGGGTTAACTGCTACAAATGCAGTCGCCCTGGTCATTTGGCAAAGTTCTGCCACAATTGTCATGTGAATTATGTACAACAAGACCAATACTATCAGGGAAAAGAGGGAGCGGAGTAGAGATGGGACCCTCTACCTCCGCGATACTCACTCAACACATCCCAAATCAATAGTAGTATACCCTGCGGAAATTCCTCAGTACAATGACGAAATTCTATACCAACAGCCAGGTGGAAGAGTAAACGTAGTAACCCGAGCTCAAGCTAAGATGGTGGTAGAAAAGAATCCTTTGAACAACTGAAGCCTTACGCCTGTCAGATGCTCAATCAAGCATCCTCAGATTAACTTGATCCTGCCACAGATGCGCCAACTCTGAAAAGAGTAAACGTCACCCTTCTGGTAGATGCCATTGTCAGAGAATACCCCCAAGTCAGAGGGGGATTAAGAATTTTCTTGGGAAGAAAGAGCTTTTAAAATGTTCACATATTAAACAGCCAATATTCTTCTTATTCTGAGTGTACCTACTGTGATATTTTTGTTGTAAGAAATAGAGTTCGCGCTATAATTGATACTGGTGCTCCAGTCAATATAGTTTCCACTAAGTTAATGCAAAAATTGACGTTGAAACCTGATGTAGACCATCGCAAGGTTTGCAGAACTGCTGGAGGTGTAAGCGCTGTCACCGAGGGAGCTTAAGGTGTGCTGCCTCTGCAATCTGGGTCCATTGTCATTGTGACTCCGGCAATTGTGTTACCAAATGAACACTATGACATATTAATTGGGACCACTTTTCTTTGACATTTCAGGGCTATCGTTGATATGATGGAGGAAACCCTTGACATCTTGGGTCAGTGGATCCCAATATACTTTACTACTAAAAAACCAAAGGATCTGGTACATACTAGTCATATCAACCTCACCTACAGTGATGGGATATGGCCTGTTTGCTACCATCAACTGAAGCGCAAAACTTGGGCCCTTCCTCAGAAGATTTACAAATACCAAGGGATACCTCTTCGAGCGGCAGGGCCCATATCCATCCCTTCCAGCCATCAAGTCTTAGTAAATACTGAGTTAGAGGTAGAAGTGCTGAGTGGGTTATACGGGGAAGTTGTTGGGCTCTATCATCAAACATGGTTTGAGCCACATGTGGCTCCAGGAATAATACTTCTGGGACATGGGGAGATAAAAGTTCTGTTAGCAAACCTGCAGAGTGAACCAATGCAAATCCGCCGCCACCAAACAATAGCATATCTACATCTGATTAACATAGATGAGGTCCGCAAGGTTCATGATTTTGGATCACTAGATGAATTTGGGCTACCGCTTGAACCATCAGTCAATTTACTAATGGTGGTACCATGGAGTAATTTAATGGGATTAATGTATGAGCAAAAAGATCAAGCGATGACTTTATTTTAGAAATATAAGGGGATTTTTGCTGTTGATGATCACGATTTAGGTTGTACTTGGGGGATGATCCATCGATTGGACGCAGGTGATCATCCTTCAATAAGGTCTCAGCTGATTTGCTGCTCTCAGGCAGCGGAAGATGTGGTTACTGAAGAGATTGACAAGTTATTACAACAAGGGATGATTGAGCCATCCAAGAGCCCGTGGGCTTCACCTGTTCTAATTGTAAAAAAGAAGGATGGCACCAAATGGGTAGTAGTAGACTATTGGAAGCTCAACAGTATTACAAAAAAGGATTCATACCCCTTTCTAAGAATTGATGACGCCCTGGACTAATTAGGGGGTGACCGCTACTTTTCTGCAATGGACTTAATACCAGGCTACTGGCAAATCGAATTACCCTTGGCAGAACAGGAAAAATGCGCTGTGATCACCTCTAAGGGCCTTTTTCAACTGACATAAATGCCTCAAGGACTGTGTAACGCTCCTGATACTTTTCAGTGAGCCATGGACACTATTCTTGGTGACCTGAAACTGTCATGCGTTCTAGTATACCTCAATGATATTAATGTTTTCTCTCGGACCTTTCAGAGCACCTCACCCCCTTGAAGCAGTATTCCGCTGGCTGGCTGAAGCGAACATAAAAATTAAACCTCAAAAGTGCAACTTTTTCAAAAATCAGCTAGAATATCTGGGTTTTGTGGTAGATGAAACTGGGCTGCAGCCACAACTGGCTAAGGTGGAGACCATTAGCAAAATGGCTACACCTAAAAATAAGTGCGATATACAGGTACTTCTGGGGATAAGTTGGTTACTATCAGCATTTTATCCATAATTTTAGCTGTATTGGGGGCCCGCTATTCAAGTTGTTGAAAAAAGACACTGTGTTCAAGTGGACAGAACGTCATCAATCCACTTTTGATGCACTCCGTATGGCGTTGAGCAGCACACCGGTGCTACAATACCCAAACTTTGATCAGAAATCTATTGTTCAGATGGATGCGTCCCTTTCCGCTGTTGGGGAAGTACTTTCTCAGAAAGATGATAAGGGAGAAGAACATCCTGTTGTTTTCTGTAGTCGTAGTATGAACTGTCATGAGCGTAACTATACTGTGACTGAGCGGAAGTGATTAGCTTTAATCTATGCATATAAAAAATTCAGAGTCTATCTTCATGGGGTAAAGTTTAAAGTTATAACCAATCACGCGTCATTATGCTGGTTGCAAAATCTCAAAGAACCAGAAGGTCAATTGGCTCAATGGGCTCTCAAGTTACAAGCTTACAATTTTGAGATACTCCATCAGCTGGGAGCGAAGCATCAGAATGCAGACTGTTTATCTCATTTAACGACTATTGCGGTGACAGATAACCTTAGCAACATGATGTATGATAAGATGCTCAGAAGAAAATATGACAATGAACTGCCTCAAGTAAGCAAGATGTTAAACGAATTGCACTCAAATACCTTCCAATGGAATGGAGAGCTGTATGAACAAATTGGTAATTCTACAATGAATTTCCTGCGGCCCTCCACATGGCCGGGAATCATTATGAGCGCTCACAGGGCGGTCAGGCATGGTGGCGTGTGTAAAACTATGGAGTTGTTATGCCCACAATACTATTGGGAAAGTATGAGTTTTGATGTGCTCAAAACTATTTCCTGTTGCCATCAATGTCAAGTGGAGAAGCCGTTCCATTGTATGACGTCATATTGGTTAGTGAGACCACATTTTCCTTGGCATACAGTCTCCCTCAATGTCATTGGGCCCTTGCTGACAGGAGCCAACTGTTGTAAGTACATTCTTGTGGCGATTGATCACTTGACCCGGAGGTCAAAGCAAGGGTGATATGAGACCTGGGGGCCATTATGGTAGCTAAATTCATGCTAGAATGCATCATTCAGCAACACGGTTGCCCTCAATTTATTCTCACTGATAATGGCACCAACTTCACCTCACACATACTTCCTAAATTGAACAAGCTTATGGGGATCCACAGAGTTCTGATGACCCCATACCACCCTGAGTCCAATGGAATGGTCAAACGAGTGAATGGAACTCTGGTGAACATACTCCAAAAAATAGTAGCGGATCACCCTTCTGATTGGAGCTCCCTCCTCTCCACCGCCGTGTTCATGTATTCCATTAGTTACCATTCCGCCATGGGGAAGAGTCCATTCCAATTACTATATTGCCAACACCCAGCTCTTCCGGCGTTGCTTTATGCGTGTGTAGAAGACACTGGCAGATTAGAACCCCACCGCTATTTGATTAACCTCGTGAACATTCTGATCATGCTACAAACTGAAGCATACTCCTTCAGTTTGGCCAAGAAGATTAAGAATCAGGCAGCTGATAAGACCTGCCATAATATATTGGTGTCATTCAAGGAAGGTGATATGGTTCTCTTTCATGACCAGCATGGATTCAGCCAGAAGCATAAACTTGCCAGTATTTGGATAGGTCCATTTGAAATAATAGAGAAGACTGGATTTGACGCATATACTATTAAGGATTCTATCAGTGGGCGGATCATTAATCAAGTACACGCGAAGTTCCTCAAACCTTATAAACAATAGGATCCTATCATCCAGTCAAGGAGGGGGTAATGTCACGATTTTGATATGACTGGATGATAGTCTTGGGACTCCAGGCGGAAACCGCCAAACAAAGAATCAGTTATAAATATTCAATTGCTTGAGATGAGGCGATATTAGGATATAATGAGTTTTATTGGACATAATGAGTTTATTGGATCGCCTCTATATTAGGTGATAAGGCGATAAGGTGATGTTGATGTTTGAAAAATATGAAGTAAATCGCCTACAAATAGGGCGACAGCAGATTAAGATTAATAAGCCAAAATTTGAGGAAATTGAAGGAATAGAATAACCCAAGAAATGAGAAGTAGTATCGCCTGCAGCTGATGTATATAAGTGAAATAGGCGATTGAGAGAGGGAGGTTTTTTAAGAGAAGATGAGATGAAACAACGAGGACGCTGTATATATAAATAAATAGAAGAACCGTTTAGGTGATTGCTCCTATTTTTAATATATTTCTAAGTGTGTCTGAAGGACCAACGATCTCCACATTGTCTGTCCATTGCTCAGAGGGCTCAACCTGTGCGAATAGCCCAATGGATCCTAGCAATACCATTCAAAATTACAACAACCATTAAGGCCCAATAACTTTTGTGTACTGTTTGGTACTCACCCACCATTATTTGCTGTCCCGCCTATTGAGCTTCAACCTCTCCAGTGCAGTTTTCAACTGTTTCACAGTGGCAGTTCATTTGTAGGTTGTCACTTTTTCGAACTTCATGCTATCATGCTTCATCTTCTCTTTGATCCTGGTATATCATTCCAGAGGGTCTATCTCTGGGTGCTAATCCAGATATGCGACCAGTTGATCCAGTCTGGCTTCAATTATCCGGTGCCATTCCCCATCCCTCAGTGTGGCTGGTGCCAGTTGCCATTCAAAGTTCCCCAGGGGCTCTTCCTGATTGACGTCCTTGTGGATGATTATGTGGTTGATTTTGGCATTTATATTGACTTCGCTGTTGGATGTCAGCGGCCTGAGGTCAGACAAAACCAGTATGTAATCCAGGCGCAAACCAGCCGGTGTATGTTTCTGGCAGAGGCATATGTCCATCACGTTAGGTTGGCTGGGTTGCCATCCTCCTTGTCAATTGTGAGACACATCCCCAATTTGACTAGGTATTCTAGCATCTCATCAGCCTTCCAGTTGGGACTTCTGCTTGTTGAAAACATATCCTGACTTGCATTTGTCCAACAGTTTAGGTCTCCTGCTATAACCATCATTGCTTTGGCTGGTACTTCTGATAAAAATTCCCAAAATATTTGGTTTTTGCAGGGCTTCAGCATAGCATAGACTGCCACCACTTGAAGGCTCTTGCCAGTTTCCCTATGCATATTGGTCACTATTTGGATCCTAACAGCATGAGTTTCCTCCCCAAATTCTAGGTCTATGTTCTTTTTCAATGCTATGATCACCACATGATCCATCCAGAGTGCCTGATAGCCTATTTGGTGGGACCATGGGTGTTTCTTCACGTCACATATCGATTCAGCACCATTTCCTTTTGGCAACCTGCTTGCATTTCCAATATTAAAATTATGTCTACATTATTGTTAGTTTTGAAATGGTGTAACTTCCACCTTCTCGTTTGTATGATCGCCATCCCCTGAGCATTTGTGGTAAAAATCCTCATTTCCAGCTGCCCAACCCATGAATATGAGGAGTAATATTTTTTTGGGGGTATAAATTGAGTCACAGACGGAGGTTTGCTTGTTGGTGGTTGGTGTTGCTGAGGGTGGGGGTATTGGTCAACCTTTGGGGTCAGTTTGACAGAACTGGGATTGTCTTACCAGGCATTCTGTGTACTGGGAATGCAGTTGCCATCCCCATCTCCATATCAATGGATAATGAAAATGGTTTTATTACAAGCTCCAGGTGCTCCATAGTACCTACTGGAAGAGCTTCGGGTTCCCCCTCATTTGTCAATCAGGTTCCTGCCCCTTAGTTCAATTTTTCAGTGGATCTGGCCTTTTTGGTCATAGCCCAATTGGCCAATTCTGCCGATTGCATCAATTTAGTTGTTTGGTTGCTAGTCTCCTCAGGTTTCTTTGCTGACAATTTGCAAGCTGACTTTGAATTCACTTTTGACTTGTCAGGCTAAGGCTCTGATTTATTGTCATCTTGTGCTGCCCATCCCTCCTTGGGATATTTTATTTTCGCCTTCTGCCATCTTTCTTCCTCGTGAATCATCCATTCTTCTTGGGATGGGCATAGCGACATCAGTTTGGGCTCATTCCTTTGTCCATTTTGTATGATTTGGTGTTTGAGTTGATGAAGGGCTTGTCATCCACTTTAGTCTCTTGGCCACTTCTCATTCCCATGCTTCCCTATGGGAAAAGTCCAACTCTTGATGTTGGTGTTTCATGTCTGTGACCTCCATTAGGTACAACGGGATCCATTCTTTGGCTTTTTATCAAAGGAATGTTTTGGCCCAAAACTTCAAGATCCCTTTGACGGGGTCACATTAATATTATCAAGGGGTCTTTCCTTTGCAATGGTGGAATTGGGCCATTGTATGGCCAGTCTGGTAACATAACCAGCATACTTGCATCAGGTCTTCCTGCTCGATTACATGACTCTGCTTAAGCCAGGAAGATGGATGAATCGAGGTAAGGCAATTTTATTCAGCTTCATCCATGGGGACAGTTCATATAGCGCTTTGACTGTTTGGGGCAAAGGCACTTTGAAATATAATCACCGCCAGCTTACCAGAATTCTTTTACTTCCCCATAGTATGATAGTCCAGTCTGGATTGCTTCATGCACCCATTTCCTCTCCCAATCACTCAGGAGGTTTTGGAATGTCACCCACCATGTGATTTAATTTATGTATCTAGTCGGTTTTGTTTCCAAATAAACTCCCATATACTTTATTCTGATCTCAAGGAGTTTTTTATGGTCCAATTCGCCTGGGATCATAATATCTATATAACCCATTCAGGCACCCAGAGGTAATCGAAGTCCCCTCCTGCTAGCACCTCATCAAGCTCCTGATAAATTGCCATTATCAGGTTGGGCCATTTCTCCTCCTCATTCAGCTGCAGGCGGATTTGAATTGCATCCTTTAGGTATGTCTTAGGAACTTGGCGGTATGTGAAGCCTCCAATGATTTGTTGGAAGATGTATTCTATATGGTTTCTGGCCCCATTCCATGTGTTATCATCAGTATGGGCTGCCGCGGTACTGAACAACTTTGATTTTGTGCTAGGCTTTGGCACTTTGGTGGGGGTTTATCCCTTCATTACGCAGCTTACCTACTCATCAAGGCTAAATCCCCGATTTAGGAACACTTCTATCTGGCATATGCTGATAACACGTTGATTAAGGTTTTTAGCCATTTGCATTTTAATTTCAAGGCTTTGCCACTCGAGGGCATCGCTTGGTGAAAATACATTCAGTACCATTTGAGGGAAGATTCTGGGCCGCACGTTGGGTGCAGGTATCTCTGGAGGGCCTCCAGCATAATTAAACTATCTGGCACTAGTCCATTACCATAACGCTGTTCCACCCACTGTCTGTGAAAATTTGTGCCATGGAGGCTGTAACTCCTGAATTGCACCACTGAAAGGCTTTGGAAGGGCAAAACCTTTTGGCAGAATATGGGGCAGCTACCGTCAGTTCTTGGAAGAAATGCTTCCAATCCTATATGGTTTTAATTTAGATCCACTTTGAGTCATTCTTGCCCCAGGTCCGAGGTCATAACCCTTTTCATCACTGATGACACCTGTGGTGAAATCTCGTGTTCCATCCATGGTTGAGCCAACTCTGGGGTGAGCCCCACTGCGTCCCATTCTGTAGCTTTAGCTAGTGTGGCGGCTCACGTCAGAATTTCCATTTCTCAATGGGGAAAAGTTGGCCTCAGAAGGTTTTGTGGATGGGTTTCATGACTTCCAGATCTGCCCATTCATGAACTTGGTCAAGATTGGCTCCCATGTGGAATCAGTATTTCATTTCCAGTGGGGTGAATCCGTTGGCGGACCAGTTAATGGCCTCTTCCAGCAACCAATCCCAGAAGGGCAACCACTCCACCACCTTCTCCTTCAGCCAGCCTGCCTTCATTAGGTCAGATGCGGTGGCCAGCGGGATTCAAGTGTATGACCAGTGTAGGGCCTCAGTGGCCTTGAACCTGGCCGCAATCCGTGGCAATGCCTCCTATGAGGAGAAAGTGGTGTTATACCATTCCAGCGTGGTGTCAACTGGAATGGTATGTCAGGCCCATTAGAGGGCGGTCAAAGTGTTTGAGAAACATTTTGCATAGTCATATAATTCCGTCGGGGTGAGTCCCAAGCTCCCAACGGCTTGAGAAAATCTCTCTGATATTCCAGCCTTATTGTATTCCATCACATTAAGGAGGTTGATACCAGATTCCATCCACGCCTTCGCATCTTCTGGCTTTAAATCTTCTCAAACTGCAGCTTTGATCACTTTATGCTTTAGGTGAGGTTTCATCCATTTAAGGGCGTCTTCAGTTCAGATCCATGACGCCTTGGAGAGCATCACCATTTTGAGTGATATTTGGGTGTTGAGCCATCGTTTGGCTGCCCTGGTGGAAAACTTGTGTTCATGCCAAATGGCCGCAATGGCTGGTGTAATGTTTTTGGAGATCCAATGTGTTTCCGTTAAATATGGGAACTGTAGGGTCTCCCATTGCTTGATTCATGTAAAGACACTCCAAGGTGGGCTAACATGTCCTTCTGGATGGGGGTGTACTTCACCGGGGCTCTGGTCATCAATTTGACTGCTATCATGGTTTCAGCCCCTTAAAGTAGTATTTTTACTTTTTTGATGAACCTTTTTGGGTGTCTGTTCCTTCAGATTTGGTGACTGATACTCCTTCATCCCCAACGGGGATCATCCCCAACTGTTTGCTCTGATTTGCTGACCAATTTTGGGCTGATTTTTCCCCCACTGTCAACTTAGTTCTGTTGGGGATTGCGCCTGATGGTTCTTTGGGGATTATCCTTGACAGTTTGCTAAGATTTGTCAATCGATTCTGGGCTTATTTTTGCCCACGCTGTTGACTTGGATCTGTCAGGTATTGCACCTGATGGTTCTTTAGAGATTATGCCTGACGGTGTTCTTGGTTTGCCTGTCAATTATGGTCGGGGACCATTCTCCCCCCTAACTGGTCTTTGTTGTGACTGGTCTCCAACATATTTTTTGGGCGATTGTTTTGAGTGTCATTGGATATTGTCTCCATCTTATTTACAAACATTTTTTATTGTTGCCCAAATGAATTGGGCCCTTGGCTTCCTCTTGTGGAATCAGATTCATTATCCAATCCAACCAAAACTTTGTCAGGGTTTATTGTTTTTTCAAAAAGTTTTCCCCTGCGAGGCCCTGATCCCCTCACTTATCTGAGGTTTGGTGGAAATATTCCTAACGCGGCTGTTCTCAGCGTTGCTTTTCACTCCTCAAGGTCAGCATTAATCATATGGTTTTTGGCGGAAACCAATCCTGGGGAGTTGGTTGCATTTGCTATGCTTGTCGCTGTGGTTTCATGATTTTTGGTCAAGTTCAGTTGTTTTTTGGTCATTCATGTCACCAATTTGTTATTAGGACCTATGTCAGCAGGAAGTCATCCAGAAGGTGCATCCATCTTGGTGTACTCTGTAATTAAGGTCATATTCAGTGTAAGCAGCTGTCCATTTCTTTGTGCTTTTCACATATAGTTGGAAAGACCTACTTACGCTAAGTGTTATGACTTTGAAATACTGCTCTATAGGTGCAGTATTCCACAAGCAGGCGAATGTTCTCTCTGGACTTGTTCTAATCATTTTTCAAATTATAAAAATAAGATTCACAAGAGAAAGTACATCCAATACCACCATTGGAGCTCAGAAGGATTATGTAAGAAAAAGGCGCACAAAATGAAGTTTGTAGCTGTGTGTGTAGAGGGTTAGATTAGATACAAAATAAAAATATTGTAAAATTCAAACTGTACTAAACTTTTTATTAATTTGTCTTTATAATAAAATATTATTTGTATTATAATGTGATATAGTATTTGTTAAAGTAGTCTAAACAAATTTGTGGTAGTTTTGGACAATTGGGACAATAGGTTATATTTTTTAATATTTTTTCTCACTTTCTTGTCATCTGATATTTTGTCAATTTTCACATTTGGGCCCCATGAGAAACTCAACTTATTCATGCTGGGCGACAAACATGTTAAAATAGTTTGTTGTACCATTAATTATCTTTTATCTAGTTGACATCCATAAAACGTGTAGTGTCTCAATTCTAATAGGGTTGTATAAACTTAGCGTGTCCCCTATTTACAATCCAGCCTTTGCAATTTCCTTAATTGTATAGATGTTTGGTCTCGATCTGTCAATTAGTATAAATGGTTTTTATTCAAAGAATGATAGCTTATTGGTTCCCTCAGAATTATGGGTACACAGTAAGCTACTGTGTATCCTTATTTGTATGTGGGTAGACTGGTTTTTTATCAGCAGTTGCTTTATATGGTATCTTTTTTGTTCATTTTGGAATCAAAGGCCTGAGATTGTAATATTGTTATTTTGTGATATCTTATTGTTAAATATGAGGATTAATAGCTGGGAAAATAAAATCTTGCCTTTTAAGTTGGAGTGAAAATTAACTGATACATTTTCAGTTTTCACTAAGTGCCTTACAGTATTCTAACCTGTCTTTTAGCTAAAAAAATCTAATTTTAATATATGATTCTCTCTGGTCTTCTCTTGGAAGTATTTTCCTACTAAAAATTGTGAACTTCTTTTGATGCAGGAAAAGGTATAAGCTGGAGATCCTTTTTTAACAGTTTGTGGTCACACCTAATAGAAGCTTAACAATCAATAACGTAATCATATAAAATGATATAATAAGAGCAATGAAATTTTTAATATAAAGAACTATTGCTTTCCATACATTTTTCTTCTCCTGGCCAGGCGCCAGCATTTATACTTCTAGGGCATCTCCTGGAAATATACTCTGGGTTCAGGCATGTAATACCACGCAGATTATTTTTTTATATCACACATCAGGTTAGCTCATGAACTGATATAAAAATGTTCTTTTCATCCCAATTGGCAGCAAATCTCATTCAAAACAGGAGATTCAGAGGTACAACTCAAAGGTTTAAATTAGCCCCAAAATCAGCCCAAGTAGAGATTTGTTATAAAACTGATGTAATACAAGTTTGAGTAAAAATGGATGTTGATTAAGATTATTGACTTACCTCTAATTAGGATGTTTAGAGGCCTCTCTTTAGCACTAGATACTCTCTTTTTAGCTATCCATGTTTAAGTGTTGTGCTGATTACAAGGATTAATATACAGTTTTGCAATAGTGGGGGAAAGTTGTACAATGATAAATGTTTTTGATAAAGTGTTGCAATTGGTTTGACCAACCATCATTTAAGCAATACGTGAATTATATCTTTCTCACTAATATCTAGGAACAGGCTTTGACAGTATATGGAGCCTCAAGAACATGAGCCTCGACTTTTAAGGAGTGCTGAAGGTGTATTAACTTACTTTTGGTGTTTTTGGCCTATACTGGGGAATATAAACTTTGTGAATCAAAACCCATGACTCCCAGTGCAACATCTATCACCTTGATCTAGTAATAGCTTAGGATTTTAGCCTTGGCAAATTAAGTCTGCTTTCACTACCCATACCTTTATCCATTATCTTGTCCTCCGCACTGGCATAATATATTTTGTAGGAGTAAAAGTATTTTATTATGGCGTTTTGATGGAGCCTCTAATGCAATTGATTAATTTGTTACTACCATCAATATCTATCATGCCTTGAGAATTTGTTTGATAATCTAATTTAGATTACTAGATCACTAATCTAATATTTGGAGTGCTGCTTAATAAACATGAGAAACACCAATAGGAACGCTAGCCTGAGGGGATATCTAGACTGAATTTTAAGAGGGAGAGGATCCTTTTCCAACGTAGCTAGAGTGGAACCTAGCTGAAGAGATAACTGAGAAGAAGGAGTTGAGCCTTTGGGAGTACTAGATAATGTGTTGTGCTTGTATTCTGTTTTTAATAAAAATCCTCTTTCAGAACTTGTCTTTTGTTTTAATTTTACTAAGGCGGCTGTCATCATACATCACCTTATTCATTAGAGTAAGTACCTGTGCCTTTGAAATACAACGCCTAAGCGCCAATTTCAACAATACACATATTCAGGATGGCGGCAGGCCTCTTGATAGAACTAGGTACTCCTTTTCAGGCTGTCCATTTTTACTTGCTATTGTGCCAATTATGAGGATCAACATACATTTTGGCCTCAGTAATTGAATTTGATAAAACGAGGGGCAACTTTATTAAGTGCTGTAAACCTTTGAATATTCAGACCACATAATTGGGCATTATCCTAAAGATAAGTTAATAATAGCTTTGTTGATTGGGAAGAGCGAGCTACTATAGGCAATTTCGTTTAGATTACTTAATTTAAAAATGTTAATTAATCAGGAAGGATAAACGAATCTATCAATAAGGTAATTTTCCAGAATTGATGGTTTTCTCAAAGGACTTATTTTTGAGTCAACCATCAGAACCTAACTTTACCCCCACTTGACTGAAATATACGCCATATGGTTCCTTATTAATCAACAATAATTGTTAATAACCAGATTTCTCCTTTTTCCTATTACATTGAATATTGTATCATGAAGATTGTCATCAAGATCATGCTTGAATCTTCTATGATGTTTGCTTTCTAACTTATATCTCCTTGTTTGGAAGTGGACAAATAAATGGTTTGATTGGATCTGGATGGCCCTCCACTCCTCAAGTGTGAAAAATACAGTTTATAAATAATAGTATACTAGCTTTTTTATTATTAATATACACCTTTTGAAACTTAATGGTAATAAGTATATTATATACAATTTTTCTTTGTTCTCTCTTTTGCTTTGATCACTTATTCATCTAATCCATTTCTATTAAATTTATGCTTAATCAGCTTTTTTACTGCGCTAAACCAAGTCTATGTTGAAGTAAATGATGCCTGAAGCCCCAACATGGGGAGGTGGTGTGCCACATACTGGCATTTATTGTCTGCTGCCAAAATGTGTCAGCTGTTCATCTATCCCCACAAACAATTTTTGTCACTACATCCCAACTAAGACTAGCTCACCATCTCTCGCCTCATAGGCTGTTCTTTAAGGCACCCTGGTGCTCCCTTGAAGCAACATAAATTTTGGCCTTTTTGTGAAGTATGGCAAACTCTTCACCTACACAATCACATCCATCATTGAGATGGCTATGGCAGTTTATAAGCCCACCATATTTATAGATCTCTGCTTCTTCAAGTGGTATTTTTACCTCAGCTTTTCTTGTAAAGACCATGCCACAGTGACAGCACAGCTGCTTAAATAATAAAAAACCCATCCTTACAATCTGAACTCACTTACTGGATGAGGCAACGCTGGTGGTCCGGTTAGCTGGCTTGCCCTATCACCTCTCCCCCATATGCCTCCATTACAAGATCATGGAGGGTTTGGTTACATACAGCGTTGACCCCATGTTGCAGTTCATGGTTCCCATTGCACCAATCTTCTTTCAGGGCCTTGCATGTTTGCTACGATCCACACCTTCCATCACAACACCCACCTTGAAATATCCCCAAGCTACGATAAGATCCACTTGATCATTCCTTTTGGTTATGAATTAAAAATAACCATGTCATATCCCTCTATGCTTCAAGATTGTTCATGTAAAATGCAAGTGCCAAGAAAGTTCCTCTGAAGCTGCTTCCGCCACTCCTTCCTCTTGTGTCATCTCCACTGCTGCCTTGCCAAAAAAAATTTAAATGGGGATCAATCCTCCCCTCCTCCACACTCAACCACTGCGACGCTGGTATCACCAATCCACTTAATCAGAGTTTTCAATACAAAACTATCCCTGATAAGATTGATTATCAAGTGCCAGTGGAGTTGTTATGGTCTAATGCGCATGGACTATCAGCTCCTGCCACCCAACAAACTCCTGTTTCTAGCCCAGTGATGTATAAAAAGATCTGATTGAGGTTCGCTAATGGATCAATGATAAATAACATTCCTTTCAAAATCCTAATAAGGTGCAGCTTGCAAGTGCTTAACCACAGGATTTCAACAAAACAACAGTTCCAAGAGTTCTTTTAAATAAAAAGTAGGCTAAAATAGTGACTGAGAAGTAGACCACAAATATGCTTGGTATCAATAAGGAATATGGGTATGGTAGTAACTCCTTTATTTAATAAAAAAGTTGGGGTTCTTATACCCCTTTTCTCAAAAAGTACACATAGACATTGACTAATCAAGACTATGGATACGCAACATTCACCTAAAGCAATATCCTATACTCTAACTTTAGGGAAAAGCTCATGGAGATGGCGGGCTTCACAATTTTCCCCATTGATATAATTTGTTGTCAATGTGACAATTGAGATTTGGGGATGATTTTGGATACTCAACATTTGACTTGTCAACGTTTGGGCTGATCCAATAAATCTAAGTAGAAGAATCATCTTTACTATCGCCTGGATTTTAATACAAAATTTAATCAGTCTGACGCGTTTCTGATCTGAAGTAATGCGTTTGGAATCAGGGGAATAGATTTTAGGTTAATGAAGAATTGTCATATCAGAAACCTTTAAAATATCTTCACACTGACATGGTTTAGTATCTTTTGATTAATCTATCTTTTACTTCAAAAAATTATCTGATAAAATTCAAAATTTTATAGGAGAGTTTTTACACTTAACCACCTTTTCGCCTGCGCTGCTATTAGCCTATGTCAACTCAATTGACGCCTACTGCCCCACAAGAAGCGGTGGTGCACTGCTTCCTGGCATTTACCAGCCCTGGTTAAATGCCACTTGGATAGCCCATCTGGACCTGCAAACACTTTCAGTCGCTACATCCTGCCTCAAGGCCTAGCCTACCACCTTGCATGCTCCAATGCAGTTCTCAACAGTTCCCTGGTGTTCCCTTGTAAAACCTGCGTTTTAGCCTTTGGGCTGAGTATGGGAACCTCTTCGCCCATGTGAGAGCTGGCATTATTGAGATGGCCATAGTGGTTTACAAACCAGCCAGATTTATAAGTTTGCTCCCATTTAAAGGGTACTTTGATCTTGGCTTCTCTTGTAAGGCCCACACCATGTCAGCAACACAGAGACTTCAGTTATAAAAATACTCCCATTTCAACCATCTAAACTCACTTTCCATATGAGGCCACACTGGTGGTCCAATTTACCAGCTTGGCCTCCCACCTCCCCTGTAAGGAGAGTGTCTATAACTCTCCTGTTCCCAGCGTGGTAGTGCTTGGTGCACAGGCCCAACGCCAGGGAACTAACCATTATTACGAGAGGTACTAGAGTCCAGCAGATGTTACTAGAGCAATAAAAACTTACATAAAAAAGTGCGATCATATTAATAAATATCCAACTAAAAATGACATGGTGCACAAGGGAGAAAGGGGTAAGCACCCCAGGTTGGAGGGAACCTGGGCGACCCAACGGTGCATGAGGGATATCCTAATCATATACAAAATGGAATAGTTAACATAGCATGAGACCTACTCAAAGAGGTCCACGTGCAGGATCTTCCTGGATAACATAAATAAAATAATGGGAAAACGGGAAAAGTTTATTGTGTTAAGTTGACCAACAAGGAAGGTTGGTCACGAAAATCAAATATAAAAAGAGTTTGGGGTAATTTGGGGTCTTCTGAAGCAGTCCTAAACACTGATTCACCAATAGGCAAACGCTTTCAAAATAATTGGTAAAATACACCAAAACTGACTTCACTCAAGTAATTGATTGAAGTTGTACTCTACCCAAACTCATAATTTCGTAAATGGAACAGGTTTTAAAACCCCATTCCTCAAGCAACCAAATTAAACTGTCCACGTTAATTAGATATATTGTCCATTATAACGCCTGGGCTGATGCAAGGGGCTGGGCGTTAGGCACCTCACTAGTACTAACCTGGGCATATTTGGTTGTACCCAGCGTTGGTCTACTGTTTGCCTGAGGTTAGGGAGGGCATGAAGCTTCACCTTCTGGGCCTCCGGTCACCCAGCCTTATCCTTGGGATTGGTCCCCACTATCATGTCATTCAACTATGACATTACCCTGTCCTCAAGATGGGGCTCAACCCCCCCTCCAGGGGCTTGCGCCAGTGAAAAGTTCTTGT
Source organism: Massospora cicadina (assembly GCA_022478985.1). Taxonomy (NCBI): domain Eukaryota; kingdom Fungi; phylum Entomophthoromycota; class Entomophthoromycetes; order Entomophthorales; family Entomophthoraceae; genus Massospora; species Massospora cicadina. Next base: position 133,209 of record JAKSZP010006629.1, on the reverse strand, counting down.
TGGCAGGGGCCAACTTCATGGTGGTGACAGTCAGTTTGGTTGAGATCCAGCTGCCTAGGGGAAACGCTTATGGAAAGCTTCAATCAGATCTTGGGCATGCACACAGTCACGTGCTGGGACCCAACTGTTCTCTGAAGCGTCAAAGTCCTTCCAAGATACCAGGTACTCAAGTATTCTCTTAACACTTCTGGAGGCTACTATTTCATCCACTTCACACTCTGGTGCCCCATCCATGAGATAGGCCTCAGGAGTCTCTGGTGAGGGGCCCTCAAACACTGTCAGTTTTCTCTCATGAAAAAAGAAGATCTTAAATGAAGGGGGAAGATCTAGCTAGTATGAGGCATGGCCCACCTTTCTAATAACGCGGTAAGGACCAATCCTATTTGGTCCCAGCTTCTTACATGGCTGCTTGATAGGGATGTAACGAGCATCAAGCATCGCAAGATCCCCTTCCTTATACGCTAGACCCACTCGGCGTTTACCATCAGCATTCTCCTTATACACTTTCATTGCCGCCTCCAAACTTGTAGAAACCCCCTGGTGGACCTTCTTGATAGCCTTGGCAAAGTCCACAACCGCTTTAACCTAGATACACAGATGGGATCCTTGTTAAAGGCGGGGTTAAAGCCATGGTTGGTGAAAAAAGGGGAACAACCAATCGAAGAATTCAAAGTGTTGTTGTAACTAAATTGGGCCATAGGAAGGTGAGAACCCAATCTGAATAATCTTCTGCGATGTAACGCCGCAGAAATTGTTCCAAGCACTGGTTCGCTCATTCAGTCTGACCATCTGTTTGGGGGTGATAGGCAGTTGAAAGGCAATGTTGAACCTTGAGTTCTTACACAACTCTTACCAAAAGATGGAGGTAAACCGGGGGCTCCTGTCTCTGATAATTTCTTTGAGAATCCCATGAAGTGCAAACACATGGGTGACGAAGAGCCTAGCCTTCTCAGCCGCGGTTATTGTAGTTCTGCAAGGATTAAAGAGGGCGAACTTAGTAAACTGGTCTAACCTCACCATGATGGCATCATAACCATCAGAGACAGGTAAATCCACAATGAAATCCACTGATAGGGAAGTCCAGGCCAATTCTGCCTTATGGACTGTTACCAACAACCCCACTAAAGGTTGACGATTCGGTTTCATTTTGTTGCAGATCAAGCACTCTTTACAATACCGTCCCACCTGAGCAGGGAAGCCCTTCCAATTGTAAGTGCGTCGTATCAACTCCAAGGTCTTTGCTTTCCCAGGACGACCAATGGTAAGTCCATTATGATGGTTCCGGATGATTTTCAGGCGCAGTGGTCCATCAGGAACCTATAGGCGCCCTGAAACCACACTATCTCATCCTTCGCATGATAAACCCGGGATAGGTCCTTTTGATTAAAAGTGCTCTTAGTGAGTACCATAGTATATTCAGATGATAACCTCTGAGAAAGGACTACCTTTCTGAACATACTATATTCCTCCGCATTTTCCAGAGTTGCAAGAGCTGGCCCGCTGGCCAGGGGAGAGGGAAGTTATGACAAAATTTTATTTGGAGGAATCATCACCTGTGTGTTATAGGCATCTACCTTCTTTGGATCAGGAGCTAAGGCAGGGTTGCAGCTTAGTGCATCCGCCAAACCATTATCCTTGCCCTTGGTGAATTCGTAAGAAAAGGCAAATTAAGCAAGGGTCTCATGCCAACTGGTCTGACATGGGGTTAGGACATGAGGGGTATGGTAGTACAGCAAGGCGCAATGATCTGTATGTACATGGAACAGTTGGGTAGAGCCATGCAAGTGGTGACATCAATAAGTCAGCGCCTCACCCACTGCTAGTAACACCTATGTCATAAACGGCGTAATTCAACTCAGGCAGAGACATTTTCATAGACAAATATCCCACTGGATGATCTATCTCATCTTTGCTTACTTGTAACAAAGCAGCTGCTATGGCGAAGTTGGAGGCATCCGTGGACACAATGAACTCTTTTGAAGGGTCAACATGGCGAAGTACAGATGTGGACAACAGGGTGCACTTCACCGCTTGGAAAGCATCCTCCAAAACGGGTACCACTGAAGCACCTTTGAACCGCTAGCCTTATATAAGGGTTCTGCCATCTCTGAAAGATTGGGTGTGAACTTCTTGAGGAACATACACGTCCCCAAAAAGCTCCTCAATTCCTTGACTGAGGTGGGGTAGGCTACTCACGAATAGCCTTCTCTTTTTCTGGAGTTATCATGTGTCCTTAGTAAAACAAGACGTTGACCAGAAATTGACCTGGGACTTTAAAATCCTCACAATTACTTATCTTCAGCATAAGGCTGGCTGTCTTTAACCTCTCCACCACTTGCTAAAGGTGTACTTCATGGGACTCATGATCAGGGGAAAACACCAGGATATCATCCATGTAGGCAACCGCGAATACTCCTAACAAGTCCCCCAACGGTGCATCAATGCGGCGTTGAAAGATAGCAGGGGCGTTCTTAAGCCCAAAGGGCATGACCCAAAACTGGAAAATCCATTTTCTGGTACATAATGTGGTTAACCACTCTTGTCCCTTTTTAGTCCGAATCTGATTGAACGCATTGAGGCAATCCAGCTTAGAGAAAACCTTAGCCTTCTCCACATAGCGAGCAATCTGAGAATCTAAAGAGATGAGATGTAGATCTGGTACCGTGATGTTGTTGAGGTTCCCATAGTTTACGCATGGGCGTAGAGTACCATCAGCCTTCTCAACAAAGAGAAGTGGGGATCATACAGGGGAGGTACGCTAATAAATCTCGCCTTTGGCTAACTGCTCCTTCATCCACACATCTAACGCCTCTTCCTCCCGGACAGTCAATGGGTAAATTGGAGAAGAAATATACACCAGATCCACAGTGAGCTTGAAGTCATAGTCATTCTCAGAATGATCAGATAGTGCATCAGCTGAAGCTGAATCAGATTAAGATTCCAAACCCTCCAAACAAGAAGGTAGGGGAACCACTACGGTGGACTTCAGCATAGAGGCCAGGCTAAGGGTGTGTAAGTGGAGAAAGTCGCCCTGAGAGTCAACCTCAGACAAAGGAACAACTAATGTGCGACCATTCTTTAGTGTTAAGGATAGGGTTTTTTTTCAAGTTGGTTCTAACGTAAAACTTCCACCACCACTCCACACCCAAAATGATAGGGTATAAAAGGTTTTTGATATCTTGGAAATGATTGGATAAGTGGTACTTGCCAACCTGATAGTCCACTGTCCCAACGACCTTTAGAGTGAAAATACCTTAGGACGCCCCTCCCTTAACCATACCACCTGTCAAGTAACTCAGCCCAAGGTAGTCGCCTAGGCCTTATTCCATAAAGTTTTCCGTGGCACCAGTATCCACTAGGATAGTGGTGCTGAACATCCCTAAAGGAGAGGGAAGGATAGCAGTCAGTAGAAAATACACCGAATGGTCTTTATTTAAAGCAGAAAAAGCCACTAAATTACCAGAAATATTTCCTCTGGCTTGAGCAAGCCTTCAGGGTTTCTTTTGGAATCATAGAAGGGGGAGGAATAGTTGGCCACCCTTACTACTGAGGCCACATATCCCACCTCACCTTCTTCAGATGCATATACTTTATCATATTTGAAACGAAGTTCTTTTTCCAATTCCTGAGTGCCCTGGATCATGGTAGGGGTCAAACAAGGGTTCTCAGGGGTAATCTGATATACAGGAATAGTGTCCTCATCCAGGCCATAAGAGCTAATAAACAGTTCAGAGGTATAGACAAGGTTTTCGTTATAAAACGCGTTTTTAGATGCAAACGACCCTATCCCCTGAACATCAATGGAATGCCTGATGTTATCCAAGGCCAACACCCCCAGGCCCCTCTTCGCTGATTCTGCCTGCATTGTCAAAGCGCGCTGCTGAAGTAAACTCTGTTTATTAAAATTTAATTTGTTAATTTCAGCAGAAGGTCGGGGAATCATGACTTTTGGACCCAGAAGCATCCGTATCCACCAGGTATGAGCATGAAAGGTGGGTACTTTCCAGTTGGAGGCAGCCAAAATAATGCTGAGATGCTCCAAACCTCAGGAAAAAGAGGAAACAGCGGTGCAGCTGACCACAGCCAAAGCCCACAGCTGGCACCCGCTGTTTGCACTTTGATAAAGTCCCACACAGAAGATGTTTGTGCACATAAATGAAATAAATTAGTTGGATAATGTAAGGAGAGTTTCTATAACTCTCCTGTTCCCAGCGTGGTAGTGCTTGGTGCACAGGCCCAACGCCAGAGAGCTAGTTGTTATTAAGAAAGGACTTGAGCCCAGAAGATGGTGTTAGAGCAATAATAACTTAGGTAAAAAACTGTGATCATATTAATAAATATCCAACCAAAAATGACATGGTGCACAAGGGAGAAAGGGGTAAGCACTATAGATTGGAGAAAACCTGGACGGCCCAACGGTGCATGAGGGGATAGCCTAATCATATACAAAATGGAATGGTTAACATAGCATGAGACCTCCTCAAAGAGGTCCACACACAGGATTGTCCTGGATAACATATATAAAATAATGGGAAAACGGGAAAAAGTTTATTGTGCAAAGTTGACCGACAAGGAATCTTGCTCACAAAAATCAAATATAAAAAGAGTTTGGGGTAATCTGGGGTCTGCTGAAGCAGTCCTAAACACCAATTCACCAATAGGCAAATGCATCCATCCCAATTGGTAGAATACGCCAAAACTGACTAACTCAAGTAATTTATTGGAGTTGTATACTACCCAAACTTGTAATTTCATAAATGAAAGGGTTTCAAAACCCCGTTCCTCAAGCAACCAAATTAAACTGTCCATGTTAATTAAATATCTTGTTCGTTTTAACGCCTGGGCTGAAGCAAGGGGCTGGGCGTTAGGCAACTCATTAGTATCAACCTGGGCATATTTGGTTGTACCCAGCGTTGGTCTACTGTTTGCCTGAGGTCAGGGAGGGCATGAAGCTTCACCTTCTGGGCCTCCTGTCACCCAGCCTTATCCTTGGGGTTGGTCCTCACTATCATGTCATTCAACCATAACATCCCCTCCAATGCCTCATCCACAAGCTCATTGAGTGCTTGGCTTCCTATGGCTCTGACCTTATGCTGTGGTTAATGGTTTCAAATAAGCTGATCATCTTTATAAGCCTCACACATTTGTGACAATCCACCCAATCTTTTGTGATGCCCACCTCGTGATACCGCCCCACCCTTTGATAAGTTCTGCCCCTGATTATCCCTTCTGAAATGCGTCAAAAATCCATGCCATTTGTTCCTTGTGTTTTTTCTTGACCATTCAAAGCTAAAGTGCCTGGAGTTTTCAGCTATAGCTGCTTCCGCCACTCCTCCCTCTGACATCAGCCCTGGATCAGTAAAAATAAATTTTTTATATGAGGATTGGTTCTTCCCCCTCCACTTTCATCTGCTGAGGGCGGTACTCCCACCTCTCCACTCACTCAAGGCAACTTCCAGGTTCATTTCATCACAAATTGTGACTCATTCACCGGCTTTTTTGCCATAGTCAAATGTGCGCGGCCAATCAGCATCTACCACCCAAATAACTCCTGTCGCTGGCTAGCGCTGGCAGTATAAAATCCTTTTGATGCCACAAATAGATTGAAGACTTTTAACAAGCCTATAGAACTAAACCCAGCTTCAACTGGTCAGAATTCTTTGGACAACACTCCATTTTAGACTCCTTGCCCCAATTTCTATCCTCACAACAAAATCCCAATTTACAAAAATATTCAATAAAAGGCTACAAAGCAAACACTGACCACACTAACTCCCTCCTCTGTCAAGCCCTCCATATGGCAATATAGCACTTTGTAAAGGTATTCCCATCCATAACTTCCCTAAAGTTCTATAAGGAGGCAGAAATCAATATAAAACTTGCGTTTACATCAGGCCGCACAGGCGCTGACACTTATAAATCATTGCAGTTTAATTAAAAATACCCTCAAACCAGCCAACAAGCCAAGTCATTTAGTTGTGTGTCAAACTATTACTTTTGGCAGACACTAACTCGCCTAATATGTCAAGTTGATGCACACCACTTGCCTCATTGATAAAAAGAACCCTCACCTTTTTCTCTTTATGCCCCACGCCGCTACAGCTCCAACCCTTTTTGTCTGCCTTTGCCCGCTACCAGAAGGAACCAGTGCTGAATGAAAAGTACACCTGACCCCTCTTCCCCTTCCAATATGGATGCTTAAGATAATGCTGCAGCACCATGTCAGGATTTTATCTTATCATCCTTTTGTTTGGCCACAGCAAGTAAAGGTACATGGAGGACCCACCTCTTGGGTTGCGCACCACTAGTACATAAAACAATATTTGTTGAATGGGAAAAAGTGTAAATGACATGTCCATGCAGTAATGATTTAATAAACTTACCCAATCAGTCACTTGGAAAAGTTTTAGTTTGTTTTTGAGTAAAATTTTAGATCCCTATTTGTGGAAAATTTTTATCAACTTTTGTAACATAGATTAAGTCTATAAAGGAGGTTGTTTTCTATCATGAAGCATAAGAAAATTCAAGTTAGTGCGAGGGTAAACTTCAGAACTAGTTCACCTAATTTTCTGAGTGTAATATTTAGATTTTTTAGAGCAATTCAGATTAAAAAAAAACCTGACCATTTTACTTACTAGGTAAACATCTAAACGTCTGGCATTACCCCATTCAAGAATATTGCGGGAAGAATGAGGCCGTGAAAACTTCTCATGGACACGTTTATAGTAACCCTAGAGGCAAGGGACTTAATGGAGTACTCATCACCCATCTTTTAAGTGATGATGAAGGATTTTCTCAGCTTGAACCAAATTTGTCACTTCTGGGAGTGTAGCAATTTGTAAATATAATGCTAAACTTAATATCATAATAGAAAGCAGAGGATTTTTAAATTAATTAGCTGCTCAGTTATCTTTAGCAACTGCATTCACTTAATTTGATCATGATATCAGATTGTTTCCAAATGGGGTTTTGGGCCAGCCTCTTTAAAGCTTTGTTAGTGTCATCAATCCTGGCAGAAAATTATCTCTATCTAATAGAGCGGGTACCCCAGGTTCTCAACTATACAATTTGTGAAATGGAGACAATTAAGGTATCTGGTGATAAATAATATGGTATGCTATAAGGGCATTAGGCAATAAGTGATACCAGTAAAGGGGATTGGAAGTGCCCTTTTTTGTAGTATAGAAACCAAAGTCTATTTGCTCATTTTATGGTACCATTCATAGAAGATTTGTAGGGTACCAAGAATAGTTGTTGAGCACCATAGAAGTAGCCGGGATCTTGATAAATCTATAGATGAGATTCTTTTCGTTGTTTCAGAGAAGGACCTGGAGACAACCATGTCAAATAAAGATATGCTGATGTATAAATGTTGAAAGAGCTTTAGCAGTTTGGGCCGGATAAACAACAGCTTAAACTCAATTTTTTAAATGATAATTCCTACTAATATATACTTATTTTCACTGGTAGTCTAAGGTAGGGGACCTACCACATCTAAACTTATGGTGTGAAATAGTTGTTGGGTCAGTAGGCTGATATTGGCATCTAATTTTGGAACTAGATTTCTTCTTAAAGGTTAGGCAAGCGTCTAAGACTTCAAAATTGGATTCCATGATCCCTTCCTTATAGTAATGATTCTTAATCCACTCATGAGTTTTCCGCATTCCAACATGTCCAAGAGTAGAGTGAGCTTTTATGATTATAAGTAAACGTTTTTCAAAGGTTAAAGATAGGGCAATATTTTTACAGCTGATTTTATATAGCTTTCCATTTTCAACCTTGGTGTTTTATGAGTTTCACAATAGAATCTTTTTCATGGGCTCATCTTCAGCTTCCCAAGCATCAGGGGTCATTAGAAGTTCATGCAATCACTCCACTTCACTATTATCCAAGTGAAGGACACACAGGCGAATCAATACATCAAAATCAATATGCCAGATCCCAGCTTAGTGCTCAATTTTCATATAATGTTGGAGTTTCAAGTTCCAACGAGACAGCCTTATGGTAAGGTCCTTCATGTTTGGTAATCACTTCAAGGAGGCGTGGCTGATAACCACGTAAAATGAATTTCCATATAAGAAAGGCGGTAGTGCTTTAAAGTTAATAGGGTGGTCAGGCACTCCTTCCCTATGGCGCTATAATTATATTCAGCCTTTGAGAGCATCTTGGTGAAATATGTGACTGGTGATCCACTCCGTTTTGATCTAATTGAGCAAGAATTGATCCAACAGCATAATCTGAGGCATCAAAAAAAATACAAAAGTTTTAATAGAATATGGCTAGCGTAGGATAAGACTTTATTGTAACAATCTTTTTGGTGTTTTAAAAGCTACTTTTTGTTCAGCACTCCAATAGAATAGAGTGTTCTTAATCAATAGATGAATGAGAGCTCATTGTGTTGGGCGAACTTTGGGATAAATTGATGGTAATAGTCCATCATATCAGAAAATACCTGGATATATTAGAGGCTTTTGAGTCAGAGGCATATGGAAATAATCTAAAATTTTTAGCTTTAGTGGTGCCAACCTAAAAGGGGGAGCCGCCACGCATCTTTATTTGCAATTAAGCCAAACAAAGGTATTATCATAGATTAAAATTATTCCCAATATGGCACCTCAGCTAACAGCCTAGGAAGCCATATCAGAAGGTGAGGAAGCTTTGAGAAAACTTTTGTCCAGCGCCCAAGTTAGCTGGCAGACCATGGCGGACAACATTGGGTGGAAGCATCAGCAACATGTGACATAAGGAGGTATAATTGTGAATTTTCCTCAATAATAAGGCTGGCAGTGTCAGGGCAATCCTGACATTAGTGGAATTCCTGAGATTATAGATATTTTCAGTCAGATCAATATGATATGTGATGAAGTTAGATTGAACAATTGAATATCAAATTAACGATTGTAGTGAAAATATTCGATCAATCATTTAAATTACTTCATTTGCAATAGTATTTAGTCAATTAATCGCACCAAAAAGAATTTATGATGAGACTGAGACGATTCACACTTACTTTCAAAAACACATGCAAGTTGCAATCCCATAAGCTCCAGAGAAGAATAGTGCACCGTTTAAAATCAATTAAGCTTAGGTAAGTCCAGGAATTTGGATGGTATATAAAACCAAGGCGTTCATTTGGCTAATCTTTGCGGTCAATAAAATTATTCTTATAATGTAAACACTATTAAGTTTATTTAAAGAAGTGTTATCATTACCAATCTACCACTCCAGCCTACAAGAAACTCCCTTCCAACTTTCTCCTTTTAATGCCATGTCTTTAAGCAACTCCCATACCAGCTTACCTACCATTCCTTATACCTGGAAATCTCTAATGTCCTTGTCATACTGGGCTAAACCCCTTGGTTATGCTAACTCATGGTTAGCTACCCCCAACTATATCAGTAGTACACCAGTCCCTAACAATTTGACCACCACTATTTACAATAAATATCCCACCGCGTTTTTAGTATTAGTGGCTTTGATATATGCCTTGTTGATGGGAAGTTACCAATTGCTGGTGCGGATGTTTTCCCCAGTAAAGAAAGATAAAACAACTTATAATGGAGCAGTAGGACCCAGTCAAGTAAAGACAGTTAGTGTGGCGAACCATATACCTATGACTTAACCTACAGTTCCCTTGCAAAATAAATTATCTTTAGCTGAAGTGAAAGAAGGTCTTATGTTGTTGGGGGCATATTTTAAAGCCTATCCTGAGACCTATTCAGATGAGGCACGGAAAATTATGGAAGTGGGTTACAACTCACTGGTGATGCGCTGAGTTGGTTTATAAGTAACCTAGAAGAGAATTATAATGTGTGCACTAAATATGAGGAATTCAAAAGTCAATTGTTAGCAGCAGCAACCCACACTAATACCAGATTAGAGCCAAGGATAGCTTTGATAAATTTTCAACAAGAAGGGAAAACTGTTGAGGTATACATTAAGATGTTCCTGGATATCTTTCAGAAGGCAGAGTTAGATGAAGAAATGGGAGCACTTTACTTCAGAAAAGGGTTAGGAAGCCGCTTAGCAGAATTAATCAGACATCATCCCATCACGCTGCCAATAAAAGGTTATTGATATCACACAGAATCTAATGGTGAGTGTTGGTGAACCAGAAGAATGCTGTATTCAAGGGAATTACAAGAAGAGAAACCCTCAGACCATCGTTTCCTCATTGAAGAATGATACTCAGTCTTATCCATTGTTAAGTGTGAACTTACATGTTGGAAAGAAGTGTTTGAAAACTATGGCTTTGCTGGACAGTGGGGCCTCACGGAACTTCATCTCAGAGCATGCAGTGAAAATGCTGGGCTTGGATGCAAAGAAACCTTTGATGAAAGTAACCTTGGGAAATTATGAACAGTCTTTAGCTTATCGCTGCTCACGTCACATTGACTTAAAGTTTGGGTAAGTAAAATGAAAGTTGAGTTTTGGGTCCTGCGTAGTTCACCCCATCCTGTAATTATTGGATATCCTTGGTGGACACAGGTTGAACTCCAGCACAATTAAGGACGGAACTCTATCACAATTAAGCTAAAGGATAAGCTCTTTGAGTGTGTGTTAGAGGAGCATAAAGGTTTGGACATGTCCGCAACTGTGAATCAGGTTGGTCCATTGGAGCCTTGCAAAGGAAAGATCCCTGAGTATCTCTCAAAATGGGCTTCACTTTTGGAGAGGAGGAGGCTAAGCAACTACCAGCTCATGGATCCTTTGATCACGCGATTGACCTACTAGAAGCAAGCAGCCCACCCATGGACCTATTTATAATTACAATAAGAGGGAACAAATTGACCTAAGAGAATATCTGGATAAAATGCTTGAGAAGGGGTTCATAAGGGTTTCCCGCTCTCCCTGTTTATCACCCTTGTTGTTTGTTAGTAAGAAGGATGGTGGACTACGGCCATGTATAAAATACCAGAAGCTCAATGATATAACCATAAAGAACCGGTATCCCTTACCTGATGCTGATCACTTGAGTGACCAATTGTCTGGAGCTAGAATCTTTTCCAAAGTTGACTTGAGGGATGCATTCAACCAGATACGAATAAAAGAAGGTGATGAGTGGAAAACAGCATTTAAGACACGGTTTGGGCTATTTGAGTATCTGGTGATTCCATTTGGGTTGTGCAACGCACCTAAACATTTCAACAAATGATTGATACGGTGCTGGGTGGTTATCTGGACCACTTCTGCGAAGCCTACCTTGATGACATTTTGATCTACAGTAAGACGCAGAAGGAACACTTACTGCACTTAAATTTGGTCTTTGAACAACTTGGAAGGTACAACTTACATGTGAAGCTATAAAAATGCGAGTTTGAACAGGAGGAAGTTGAATTTCTTGGTTATGTTGTGGGTAGGAATGGGTTCACCATGGCACCTAGCAAAGTGGATGCCATCACATTTTGGCCTACACCTAATAGCCAGAAGGATGTTTGTAGTTTCTTAGGCTTGGCAAATTTTTGTAGGGATTTTATCAAAGACTTTTCTTCTATTGCGTTACCCTTAATACGGCTTACATCAGAAAGTGTTCCATATAAATGGTCTCAGGAAGCGGAGAAATCTTTTTCTGACTTGAAGGCTGCCTTTGTTTCTGCACCTGTGTTGGCAATGCCCAATGATGAAAAGCCCTTTGTGGTTGAGACTGATGCTTCAGGATACGCTCTTGAAGGGTTTTGTTGCAGGAGGGGGATGATAGTAGGCTGCATCCTGTAGCCTACTATTCCAATAAATTCATGCCAGAGGAATGCAACTATCCTATCTATGACAAGGAAACGTTGGCTGTTGTTCAATGTCTCAAACACTGGCGCCGGTGCCTGTGTGGGGCAAAGTACCCAGTGAAAGTTTTGACAAGCCATATAAACTTGACTTATTTTTTCACCTCACGGCAATTGAACCAGCGTCAGGCATGATGGGCACTTACTCTGGCGGATTATGACTTAGTCATTGGTTACAAACCTGGGAAAATTAATTTGGTTCCAGATTCCTTAACCCGGCGTCCTGACATGATCCCTGAAGGGGGAAATTATCCAAGTTCAATACACAGGTGTTCTGAAGACCAAGGATCCCGCTGCATTATTATCTCATCTTGTGCTAGTGGGCCGTGGAGATGAGATTTTGGATGTTCAAAATGATGATGCTTTCTGTCAGAATGTTAATAATGATCTCATTAAAAACTTAGACAGTGAGTGGTACAAAAAGGGTTACTCATTAAAGGGTCAGTTAGTATTCTGGAAAGGTTGAATTTTTATGTGCCAGAAGGATCTTTAAGATTGGATGTCATGCGCGAGCACCACGATGTAGGCATGGTATGACACCCTGGGAAGAATAAAATGATCCAATGGATTCAAAGAACTTACTGATGGCCTGGCCTTAGAGGGGATGTCTTAAAATATGTGGCAGGATGTGAGGACTGTGGGCGCACCAAGGTTCATAGAGGACTTCCTGAAGGACAATTACAGGCATTGTCAATCGCACAAAAGCCATGGGAGTCAATATCCATGAATTTTATAGTAGAGCTACCCCGTTCCCAAGGATTCAATGCAATGTTGGTGGTGGTAGATAGATTTAATAAAATTTCTTATTTTATCCCAACTACTACCAATGTCACGGCTAAAGAGATAGCTCATCTGTTTTTGAGAAATGTATTCCTGCATCATGGTACTCCCAAGGAGGTGATCTAAGACAGAGGGCCTCAATTTACATCAAATTTTTGGAAACAGCTTCTTGTAGACCTTGGAATCAAGAGATTTTTATTTACTGCGCACCATCAGCAGACTGATGGACAGACTGAGAGAGTTAATCAGGTGCTGGAGCAGTACCTGAGATGCTATGTTAATGCAGAGCAGGACAACTGGGTTGAGTTGTTGCCTATGGCCCAATTCTGTTGTACCACTCTTTATCACTCTTCAACTGGAATGTCACCGTTTAAAGCTAACTATGGGTATGATGTGAACTGGGAGTCATTATCATCTGTTGAGGCGGATAACACCCATGGGAAGGAATTTTTACGAAACATTCATCAAACTCATGCACTTTGCTTGGGTAATCTGAACCGAGAAGTACATACTTACAAAGACTTTGCAAATAAGAAGCGTGTGCCTGGTAAGGTGTTGGAAGTAAGTAGCCAAGATTATCTGGATGCTCGAAATATTACTTTGGATGTAACATGTCAGAAACTTGCCCATCGGCGCATAGGGCCATACAAGGTCACAGAGCTTATAGGAAAGGTGCTTACCGTCAGGAATTGCCTGAAGGTTGGAAAATTCACAATGTATTCCATCGTTCCCTCTTGCACAAAAAAGAAGGAATCTCCCTACCACACCAGAAAGTCAAAGATCAAGCACCACCACTGATTAAAGGTCCCTGTTCTTAGTATGAGGTGGAGGCTATTAAAGGGAGAAGAACACAACATGGTAAAGTGCAATATCTGGTTAAGTGGGCTGGATATCCTGCAGAAGAGAGCACTTAGGAGCCTTAGGAGAACTTAAATAATGCAGGCAAGATATTAAATAAATGGAAGAAGAAGGCCTCATAGGTAGCTTCAGCCTTGGTGGGGGATGATGTCAGGGTAAATCCTGAAATTAGTGGAATTCCTGAGATTATAGATATTGTCAGTCAGATCAAAATGATATGTGATGAAGTTAGATCGAATAATTGAATATCAAATTAATGATTGTAGTGAAAATATTCGATCAATCATTTAAATTACTTCATTTGCAATAGTATTTAGTCAATTAATCGCACCAAAAAGAATTTATGATGAGACTGAGACGATTCACACTTACTTTCAAAAACACATGCAAGTTGCAATCCCATAAGCTCCAGAGAAGAATAGTGCACCGTTTAAAATCAATTAAGCTTAGGTAAGTCCAGGAATTTGGATGGTATATAAAACCAAGGCGTTCATTTGGCTAATCTTTGCGGTCAATAAATTTTTTCTTATAATGAAAACACTATTAAGTTTATTTACTAAAGTGTTATCATTACCAATCTACCACCCCAGCCTACAAGAAACTCCCTTCCAACTTTCTCCTTTTAATGCCATGTCTTTAAGCAACTCCCATACCAGCTTACCCACCATTCCTTATACCTGGACACCTCTTCTGTCCCTGTCATACTGGACTAAACCCTTGGTTGTGCTAACTATGGTTAGCTACCCCCAACCAGGTCAGTAGTACACCAGTCCCTGACAGGCAGTGTCTATTGCCTCAACATATTGAGCAAGTTGATGCTCAGCAAAAATGATGAGAGCAGGCATACAAGTAAACAACTTAATGCACTGGCGGGTTTGAGGATAATTGGGGTCAATAGAGAAATCTTTGTCATGTCAATGCAAGTGTGGCTAGCACCAAAAGTGAGCTCCTCAATTTCATATTGCGCATCTTCATCTAACTTATGGGGTAAATTTGTGATACAAGTACCCTCAACAAGGGTTATATCACCCCATTAAGATGCTGGCGGAGTAGGGTGTTGGAAGGAGCAGCTGCAGCCTCTACTGCCTTATTTATTAATTTTATTAGTTAGGGTAACCAGGTTTGAAGTGAAAATGGCAAGAGGAAAATTGGGAGAATCAATGAAAAACTCCTCCAAAGCAAAACCCAGCTTGGCATTAAACAGCCATTCACCATAATTAATCCATCTGAAATACTCAAATGGATTTTGCTTGGCCAACGCAAGGCCATCCACAATTGGATAGTTGGCAGGAGCTGAATGGTCGCATACTGTCAACCATGGCTGCTAAGCTGAAACTGATTCAGCCGAGGACTCAGAATGCCAGTATTCAGTTGAATTTTTTTAGAAAAATTTACAGGTTGATTGAGCGTCACTTTGTTAGCAACACTATAATTCCCTGAGGTTGGAAGCGGGAGGATTGAGAATCACTCAAAAAATTGGGGCAAGGTGGCAGCTGGGCTGACGCTGGAGGGGGAGCGGCAGGGGCGGCGGAGGCAGAAACTGCGGGGCATTTGCACTTCAAATGATCTAATATGAAGCACAAGGGGAAAATGGCGCAGTCATTCTTGATGCGCTCCCAGAAGGGGTGATCAGATGCAGATCTAATCACCATGTGAAGGGGAATTGAAAGATGGGTGCCACGTTTTGAACTGGCAGATTATCACAAAAGTGTGAGGCCATGATAAATGATCTGACCCATTCAGAACCACGAACTGCAAAACAGGGTCTGCGCCATAAATAGCCAAACCCTCTCAGTTTGTGATGGAGGCGCTTGGGAGATAGATAGGAGATAGACTGGCGAACAGGACCACCAAAGTGTTCTATCTGGGTGTTGCATGTGAACAGTTGGAATAGGTATTTTTAGAGACTAAAAGCAGCTTGGATGCTGCCAATGCATCTTATCTAGAATAGAAGCCAGGGTTGAAGTACCCCTTAAAGGGGCGGAAATTAATGAAACCAGAAGTTTTATAAACTGCAACTCCATCTTGATGATGGCCGCGTTTGCATATGGGAAAAGATCTTATATTTGACCCAGAGGCGTAATTCAGATTTTTCTGAGGGAGCACCAAAGGGCTCCAGAGCACTGCCTGGGAGCTTGCGGGATGTGGGCTAAATCCTGAGGCGGGATCTAATGGCCATTAGCGTTTGGAGGGCTAGCAGAGCCAGCCTGGATGCACTTCCGTGGCATCCAAAAAATTCCAGAAGGCTGCGCACCACCACCCCACACACCAGGGCAGCAGGTGTCAATTGCATTAATATTGGTAAGCTTTTGCTTGATCAAGCAGGTTTTTTGTATATTATAAAAAGTCGAAATTGGATTAATTTTAGTTTATTGAAACAAATAATATTTTAAACCTTAACATGTAGAGATTAAATCCCTTCTTGTGAAATAGCATGCCTGAGAGGATCTTTCTTTGATAAAGTACATTTTTATGTGTATAATTTGATATTAGAATTTTAAAGCTGTTAAAAGTCTTATTTAAAAAAATTAAAATGGTATATAAAAGTTTAGGAAAAATGCAATGTAGTCAAGATAGATGATCACAAAACTTGGCATAAGATGTTACATGGCTATGATTTATCACTTGTTGTGATTAAGTGGGAAAATTTTCTTTTTCCGTTGCAATCAGATATTGCAACTAATATAATTCAAGACCGATAAAGTTTGATAATCAGCAGTTGGAGAATAAGTACACATCCAATGCGAGTAGGGACTGGGCAAATGTGGTTAAAGGCACAGGTTTGGTGTTTGCACCACCTAAAGTTTGAAAACGCCCCAGGGACACCGGTGGCCTGAAAAAAAACAAGAAAACCGCGGTATGTATTTTGCCAGAAGTCTTGGAATGGCAAAATCAAGTGTAACTAGTACGTTGAAAACCCCCCACTCATAGCCACTGTTGTCAGTGGAATTTGGGGTCCTAGTTTATGTGGAAATTAATTCAACAGCTCTCTGGGAGAAGTTTTGCGAGGACATACCACCCATTTCTCAGAAGTTGTGTATGAAGCACTGCACTCAATGACCTGCAGTTAGTTGGACCTTGGGTTAAAAACAGTGAAAGCAGCAGACACAGCTGCACAGGTGCACGTGATGGTCAATCTCCTGTAGGGTCAACAGGTGGTTGAAACCAAGCGCATTCAATGGAAAAAATTTACAAGTTTTTGTAACTTCTGATTTTCTCCCTATGACCATTAAACATGAAGTCCTTGAAAGTCATCTCAAAGCAGGACTTCAAAGCTATAGGAAAATCAGCTCCTTAAAATGCAAATTTTTATATTGATGCTTGAACTCAGCACAGGTAAGGCTATCACAGTGAGCACCCCAATCTCAGGGGTAGCTAAAGACCTAACTCAAATCTCACACACAACAACACTCATCTCCAACGAGCAACAGACTCAACCCTTATAACTAACAGTTGACAGTGAACCACCAATATTCACTCATTGTTGGGCTTTTGGCCACAAGTTACACACTTGTCCAGCCAGAGAGTAAATTATCCCAAATGAAGCTTTCTCAGAAGCAATAAGAGAGGGACAAAGTGAACCCAAATTAGAGTCTAGTGTTGCATTACCATGGGGCGACCAGGGGTTCTATATCCAGGTAAAATCTGTGTCCCCACAAGAACAAAAAAAACATTAACACCAAGCAAAGCCAAGGCATCAGCCATGGCGGCCTCTGCCATCCCCCTGCCCAGATCCAAGCTGATCAGGCTGAGTTTTCCACTTCAGTGAAATTCCAGATCCCATCCAATCAGATGGGGGACTCAGCCCTCAAACCCACAATATGTGCATGATACACACCCGCTGGTTTTATGCACAACAAACACAAGCATATTCTCCAACCTGGAATTAGGCGATTTTTTGAGGAAGAATTGTTGGACATACTTGACAGTGCACCACAAATACCCAATAACTTGAAAAACCACAAAGAAAAAATAACAAAACAAGAAACCCAAAGCTAAAGCCAATCTCAAAATAATACCTATACACCTAATGATACGTCACCCTTAAACACCCGCTGCCAAAAGGAAAATGAGAGACTGGTTAAGCTTGTGCAGCAGAAAGAAGTGGCAGAGCCTGAGGGGCCCTCCCTTCACTCCTAAGGAGTGATGGGTGTATCCTTTACAATAGGGACACTGAACATCGCCGGACTCAATACCTCTCTGTCTTAGCTAAAAAACTGAGCTTCCTAAAAATAATTTACTTGTGGACATCCTGGAAATCCAGGAAACCCACTGTCCATAAGGTGCTGAGGACACATCGGCAACATGCTCCTCCACTCCCAATCCTTTTGGTCACTGCACTGTGAGGTGCTTATATGGACAAATTGCAATCTTAAATTTTTAGAAAAAACAACACATCTTGATGGTCAAATGCTCGTTGTGATTTTTTAATGGGATGCTGAAGCGCACACAATAATTAACATCTATGTCTCAACCTGTGCGCAAGTTCAATGGGAATTCATCTTGGCTGTAGCTTCTTTCCCACTCTAACCCAAATCCTGTGTGGTTGGTGACCTAAACTGTTGGGACAACCCAACTATTGACCGCTGGCCACCTGCGCCTACTCCACTTCAGGGACATATAAAATTTTCGGTGATGAAAGCCACCTTAAGCCTCTTTGTTACCATCCCCAAGCAAGCACCATTACTACCCAACAAGTCATGTACCCATGTACACAACGGGCAGCTGGTATCTATCTCCTATATAGATTTCATTCTGGCCCCACTAGATTTTTACTCTCAGATCTACACTTTGAAATGGCAAAAATAGATTTCTCAGACCATAGAATGGTCTCAATGACATTTACTTTGTCAACTTGGGTGCCACAGGCAACTAAATGGTGCAAACTTCATCCAGCCAATCTCACGTTACCTGCATTTTCAAGTTTGATGGACACCGCCACATTGTCACAGGAGTACACAACTCCTTTTTGTGCAAATCCCCTGTCAACCTGAGCAAAATTCAAAACATCTGCAATTTCACAAGCTTGCCACATTTTGTTGTGGCGCTCTCAAGCTGCCTAGCAGTCATTAAATTCACCTTGGAAGAGGTGGATCACTTTGGAGAATAATGTCCCAAGGACAGGATACAGCACTGCGTGAGGTCATAAATGGCCAAAGTATTGGCACATCTTAATGCACTGATCAGACAACACAAACATCGCGTTTGTTTACAGTTTAAATTAAAGAATACTACCATGGGCTAAAAATTTCTCTGTGTATTTTTTCCACCAATTTTCTGCCCCATGTCAAAACATGGCCTGAACACAGGTAAGGAGTTTGGACAAATCCATTGCAGAAACTCCAGCAAAGTATAGGTCAAAGGTTAAAAATATTATTCCGAGTTATACAGGGCTGACCCAGTTGATCAAAACAAAATAATGAAATTCTCGCCGGTGCACACATTTGCACTATTTCCCAATATCTGGAGCTTATGAATACAATAACTTGAGATGAACTCTAGTATGCCATTTGCGGTGCACTACACAGAAAGAGCCCAGGTCCAGATTGGATTCCCTATGAGTTTTACAAGAAGTATTTCAATAGTTTTCCCCCCAATGATAGCTTTATTGAACAAATGTCTCTTAGAGACACGTATCCTCCCAGGGGGAAAGAGGCTTATATGGTAACGTTGTTTGAGAAGGGGGATAAGCTATACTTGGTAAACTGTCGCCCTATTTCCCTCACTGACACTGATATTTAAAATATTAACTAAAATAATTTCTAACCGCTTAGGGGTCATTGCCTCGGAGGTAATATCCCAAGAGAAATTTAGCTTTATTCCCAAAAGGTCGATTTGGGACAATATACACACTGTGGCTATTGTATGCCAATCCATAGCTACTGGGGCGCTTGTGTTTTTAGACCAACAAAAAGCGTATGACAGGGTCAACTTGGAATACCTCAGGGCCTGCCTTCACCATTTCCACCTCCCTCAACAGTCCATCAGTTGGGCAATGATGCTCACTGAATCAGCTACAATGGCAGTATGAGGATTAGGTTTCTTCACTGATGTGGTGCGCCTTTATAGGGGCCTTCTCCAAGAAAACCCTCTGAGCCCACTTTTATAAGCTTCAGCCTTAACCCACTTCTCCGCAGCATAGATTCATGTCTTACTGGTGTACAAGTGCAAGGCCAAGCACCATCTCAGGTGCTTGCATTCACGGATGATTGTGTGGTTGGGGGTTTAGCAACCATGACGCATGTACACTGGAGTCCACAATCCAGGGATACTCCAGGGCTAGCAATGCAACACTCAACGCAACAAAAACTGAAATCATCCTCTTTGGTAAATATCAAACACACTGGTCTTCGATGCCCCTCAATCAGAGGGACCCATTAGTTCAGTCTATTATCAGATTACCCAGGCGACCACCCCAAACGCTCGTCTCATGCTACCTTTTGTAGCCAGCCCCACTGAAGGCCCAGTGCGCCACCTAGGAGTATGGATGGAGGCAGGTAGATACGCCAATTTGATAATAGAACACCACATACTAGCTAAATTAACAAAATGTATTGCGTCATTAAGGAATCACCAAAAAAGCTTAACAGGTAGAGTAGTGCTTGCCAACACTACGCTTCAGTCAAAATTATGGTTTGAAGCCCATGTCATCGCTTTCTCCCCATCTTTTTTTGCTTTATTATATACCCTCTTACAGGGGTGGCTTTGACTAAGTCAATCTCCCCCTGCGCGATTGAAAGTCTTCTATTGTCCACGCCAAAGTGGGGGAATGGGCTTACTTAACGACGTGGACCAGGCATCCAGGGTTCTGGGTACATGGATTGCTTCATTAACCATCCCCTCACTCTCAACACAACACTGGTCACGCGTGGCACAATCCAACTTTTCCCACACCCTTGGCCTCCGCAAACCCACTAACCCCAACTCTCTTCATACATATATGGCAATCCACCCATCTGCTGCAGGCCTACGCGGGACCTCCGCCCATTTTAAAAAGGATCCTCCTTAATATGAGGAGCGCATAATGGGAAAATCATTGTCAGCGGGTATACCTCTTAGAGGGTTTGTCCTACTCAACAATTCAAACAGGAAGTACAAGGACAAGCCGTTATGAACAAATTTGATACCCAGGAGGCCCTTACCATGGCCAGAGTGGTATATCTGGACACGTTGGACATCCAATACCCCTAGAAACCCAGAAAGTCATCTGGAAGTACACCCATCACCCTCTCTTACAGCCACATGCTTGTTCACATGTGTGGCGCTGCTTGAAAAGGGTATATAATACTGCAGAGTGATCCAACGCATCACACTCCTCATGTGTTGTGTGTGACCAATATGGGACTTTGGTTCACCGCCTGGAAGAGTGTCCTCCATCAAAGGCGGTCTGGCGTGAGGTTCAGGGTCTCTTTTTCCATGAGCAAACATAGACCTTCAGACTATCTAATAACATCTTTTTCTTCTCCTGGAATTACCTTATACGCCCTTCCATCTGAACCTAAGTGGTGGCATTTGCTATGTGGACTATCCACAGGGTTGTCCTTGATGCCATTTTTGCTATACTCCCACCCTCAAGGAAGCTGTGCAACAGTTCCAGTTGCACCTTATAAACCACTTTAAATCATGGTTGTTTGGTCACTTACCATCCCATCAACAACAGTTAGTTTCATCCTGGTTCCTGGTATGGTTCATCATCTCAGACCCTTTCCTTCATATGTGCTCAATAGTGGCTCAAACCTCTACTCACAATACCCCCTTTACTTTAATTGGCATTCCCACTGGCAACAAAAGCAGCTTTAGCTTCTCTGAGGTGCCTCTCGCATATATGTTGGTTCTTTGTTATTGTTACATATTGGAAGTGTTCACCTAATGATTGTCCTTTCTTAAATAAATTAAATGTAATGAGGCGAAAGCATTGCAAAAACCTTAAGGAAGTTACGTGAGTTCAAATAGGCCTTTTCTGCAAATGAAGGCGAATTTTTCCTGAAATTTAGCGGAAAGGTCTATTTGCCAATATCCGCTGTTCAAGTCCATGGCAGTAAAGGATTTAAAACCAGAGAATTGAGCAAGAGCGTCATTAAATGAGGAATAGGAAAGCTATCTTTCTTAGTAAGGTTATTTAGATTTTAAAACTATATCACTACCCAAGGAGCATCCATTTTCTAGATAAGCAAAAGAGGGGACTGCCAAGGGCTTTAGGATGGTACTAGTTATCCAGCGTCTAGTGACTTCATGAGCTCTTTCGTCATTTGTTGTTCTTTTTTTTAGTACTAGATGGTACCAGTCATTTGTTGTTCTTCAACCTTTGATTTATAAGTAGTTTGGACCGGATAGGGCTAGTATCACCAACAATGATGATGTTACTTTAATTTCCATAGTCAGAGTCAGATTTGGAAAGTTATTACTATTGCATCTAATAATGAACATAGATTCTCAAGCTTATCAGAAGTTAGTTCATCTGAATATGAGCAGGCAAAGTACATACCATTTTGTCAGTAGGTAATCCCATGTCCAACATAGAACCAAAGAAAAAATTTTAATATAATCACTTGAAACAACAAGGCCCAATCCTCTCTTGATGTTTCTTCACAAAAATGATTTTCTTAGTAATATTCCAATATAATATTTATGGTCGGTGTTAGTGTGGAACCAGCATTCCAGGTAAGACTTGAGGCTTTAAGGACTAACTCCATAAATTCTTGTTATGTGTAGTAAGTAGTGCTTGGGATTTCTAAGGTAATCTTAGTATTAACCACTCGTTGTTCACCAGGTTTAATCATTATTTCTTATGAAGCATAAAAAAGAATTCATTCTAGAAACAGTCACAAAATTGGGCATATTTTTGTATTTTGTCCAGGCGTTGTATAACGTAAAAATAAGGCAGAAGCAAGTTGATCAATCTGGCAAGTATATTCTTTCTTCCTGGGAACAATATTATTTATAACTAGCAGAACTTTGTAGTTGAGTAGGGAGAGAAATCTTCTTTCATATTGATGGTCCCTTCATATACAAGCATGAACTGAGTGCCAATAAGCATTCTGTAATTATTGTTATCAAAGCTACAGCTGGCGCCAATAGGACAAGATTCCAAATTTGGATGGGTGAGAGGTGATAAGCACTGATAGCCTGAGTGCTGTTTGGACCCATGGCTCCATAATCCTGTGAATATTCCAATTATGGCGCCAGCTTGATTTTCATGATAAGCTTTAAAGTTTTATGTTGATCAGAAAACCAATGTTAAGAATGCTATGACCCTTACTTTCTGGATGATGACTTTTAACTTGGTAATACTTTACAAAGTTATGATGAAGATCAAGGACCTTTTTGAAATGAAAAGTGGAGCTAAAATTTCAAGCTGTATCAGTATATTGTACCTTGATAGATTATAAGTTGTGAACATGATGAATTAGTCAGATCAACAAGGTAATCAACTGATTGATATTATTAGCAGTTATAATAACTTCAGAGCACCCAAAAACTTGAACAAGATATGGTCCATCATGTAACATGGCGTCATCTACTCCATTAGCATATAACCAATCCGGAATTTTGACTTCAACAGGCGCTCCTAAGTCATAATAGCCTACATCTTTGTAAACCTCTTCAGATTCTTCTTTGGAAAGATTATCTATATACTATAAATGAGCAATTGAAGAGGGGGAGTCAGGAACTTTAGATTCATCAGCAATAGGGGTACTTGTCCCTACGCAGACAAGTCTTTTACCTGCTCTCCAGTCTCAGATTTCTTATGACACGCATTTTCAACATGTCTGATTTATTACAATAGGTGCACTTAGAAACATAATTTTGTATCAGTTTATGTTCTTCAATGCTCAAAACTTTAATTTTAATTCAACTCCTCAGGTAGTCTAAAGTTTATGGATGTCCGCAACGTATAATAGGGCATCCTTTAAGTCATGAACATTTCAGAAGTAAAATTCACTAAGGTACTATGTATCGCCAAGGAAGAAGGGCCAATCCAATCATGATATCTGCAACGGCTTCATCAATGGTTTATCTCAGAGGTCAAAAGTATCTAGGTTTCAATGTAGAATCAATCTCAAAGGTGGTAACCGATTCTCCTTTCTTCTTACTGATGCATATGAAAGCCTGCTTTTTCATTCTTAAACTTTGTTTAGAAAATTGCATCAAAAGCGCTTCCTTAACTTATTCCCTGATACTAAGGGTGTCCATATGTGGAACAATACTTCTTGTGCCATATAACTTGGGCAGGATATGGTGTGTTTGACTTTCTTGTGATCAGTCACTCCTTTCATAGTGGATTCATAGATGTATATAAATGAGGCAATGCTGCCTTTTCCAGGGGCAAACTTGTCCTTAGAGGAGAATAACCTTTGTGACGTGTTCATCCCCAGTAAATGCATGGACAGCAGGAGTATTGTGTTTAGTAATCTCAGATCTAACTTCTAGTTGATCAAAAGCATCACAGAGCTGTTCAATTTACTCTTGTATAGCTTTGATCCTGGTTCCTATGGCTTCAGGGGTTTTACAAGATGCGGATCTACATAGGGTCATCCTGGCTTCCATCACATCTTGTTAGTAACATTTTCTTCACCCAGCTTTTAAGCTATCATACTTTAAAATGAAGATAAGATAGTAGAGAGCTCAGATTTTAATTTATCAGATTTCATCACACTGACACACTTTTGAAGATCCTCCTTTATCTTATTATACCCCAAGTTGTGAGATAATGGGATTTTTGAGAGCGTAGATCAACCTTAAACTGCTCACAATAGATCTCAACTTGGGTCAACCAAGTATATAATTTTTTAGAAAATCATCCCCTTCAATCGTGTTCTTGGCACCCTGAACCTCCTTCTCACTTTCATTAATTTTTGGGCCAAATATTTGGTATTTTAAAGGAATGCTTCAGCTTTAACTCTCTTCTCTAATTGAGCAAATTTGGAATCCAAGATAGTAGTGTAACCATAAGTTTCTTGGGAGGTATGATGTTTAACCTCTCCAAGGCAAGACAAGGCTTGAAATGATTCTTGTTTCATATTGGCTATTTTTTGCTCATCACCATCTGAGAAGTAGAACCTTGGGATAGCCGTTCACTATGAGCTTGAGCTTTATTTTTATTATTTTTGTTTGCAAATTTATCAGGCAGAAATTTTTCTTGGCGGCAGTCTCACACGATTCTTTAATAAATATCTTCATGGCTTTTCCTACATACTTCCCTACACCAGTATCAATTATGGTAATTCGCTCATGAAGTTGAATAATAAATTATTTGTTCTCTTATATACCAATTTTTTCTGATATAGCTTGATGCCAAGTTGTAAAGATTATCATAATCTGGCATCAGTGCAGCATAATTCGCTAAGTGGCGTTTCAGCTCTCCATATGTACTCTTAATAGGTTTAATATATGAAACATAGCTGGGTGTACAATTTTTTGGACATACATAGTCAAGTTGGTAAGTTGGCTGTAGGTGTCCATGAGGGCTCAGGGTTCATTGAGGAACATTATATGTAACTCTACAGAGGAAATCTCCCATGAGATGCAATGTCCACATGGTTCAACATACCATAAGTCAAATATCTAACATTTTCAGCATATGGCCAGGAAATTTATCAAGACTCTGGTATGACCACGCAGTCAAATTATTTTCCTTTAAATATGATAATTGGAGGGATATTTTCCCTGTCTTCACCATACCCACTCTTGATCCATCTAGTACGCAAATGGCAGGTGTTTTTCGTCTTTATTTTATGTGATAATTTTGGTGTACAAAGCCCACTGTAGGGAGCACCGATTTTTAAAATCTTGGTAAGGGACAAATTGCAGGTGCTTAACTACAGTATTTCATCAAAACACCAGTTTCAGGAGGACATATAAACTCAGAAGCTAAAAAATATTGGATTAAGAAGTAGACCACAAGTAGGCTTGGTGTCAACATGGAAGTTGAGTATGATATAAGATCCTTTATATAAGAAAATTTGGGTTTTAATCACTTTTCTCAAAGAAACCCCATATCCAATGACTAAATCAAGACTATGGTCAAACAAATTAAATATAAAAGATTTCTAAACCGAACTTTTGATAATAGGCTCTGGAGATTAGGGCTTCAAAATTTTTCCCATTTAGATAATTTGTTGTCTTCTCTTTCGCTATAATATTTTAAATCAAAGCCAAATTTTAGTGTTTAAAAATATACAAAAACAGATGTTAATCTGAGCTGAAGCCACATGGTGTCATCTCTCTCACCGCCTGCTGCCCCAGCAAGGGGTGGTCATGCTCCGCCTTCTGGTATTTTGGCCGCTGCCAAAGTGCGCCCAAGCTGGCTCCACTAGCCTTTCTGACGCTACTGGGTGTTATCTCCTGACTCAGGATTTAGCCTGATGCCTTGCAAGCTCCAAGATGGTGCTTAACAGCCCTTAGTGCTCCATTGGAGCAGCCTGTATTTTGGCCTTTGGGTCAAGTACAATAAACTTTTCCCTTAAACTAGTGTTGCCATCATCAAGATGTCCACGTTGGTTTATAAACTAACTGGATTTATCCATTCCCCCTTTAAGGGATCTTTTGACATTGGCTTTGCTTCTGAAGCCTATAAAATGCCAGCTGCTAAGCTGCTTTATTATTTTTATAAAAATACCAATTCTCACCATTTGTACAATGCTCACAAACAAAGCCACTCTTGTGGTTCAGTTTTCCAGATTGCCCTTCCGTCTCGCCCCTGGACACCTTCATTACATGATCACGGAATAGTGGTTTAGGGCGGTGACCCCATGCTGCAAATCATGGATCCAGATGGCGCGGATCATTTAGCAAGGCCTCACATTTTTATAATGATCTGCCCTATATACTGTGACACTCACCTCGCAATACCCCTAAACTGTGATTACATCTGCCCTAATCATTCCCTTTGGGCGTGCATCCTGAACGGCTGCGTCATTTGTCCAATGTGCTTAGAAACATGACCATTTAAAACGCAAGTGACCAGCAGTTTCCACTGCAGTTGCTTCCACTGATCCTCCCTATGGCGGCAGCGACGCTACTGCCTCAACGAAATTTTTAAATGTGTGGCTCAACTCTCCTTCCCTACCTCACACAATGCTGGCGCTTCTCCCAAAGCGCAACCAAACATAGTGAGCTAAGTCAAATTACTCTTGGGCATATGGCTGCTCAGATTTCTACTGAGCTTTCACAAGCAACTGTGTTCATCAAACTTTTCCTACCATCCTTTACAACTCTTGTTGCTGCACCAGCGCTTGCTGAAAAGTATCCATTTGAGTCTCTTGAATGGATTGATGATGCAGCTTAGACTTATGGAATTAGACCTAATTTCTTTTAGGAGAATTCTTTAAAAATTATCCTGATTTTTCTCCTTGTCACTATTTTTGCTCTCAAAATGGCTTTCTTAATTATGAAAATTTAAATAAAATGGCTTTTAAAGCAGGCGTTGCCCCAGCCAATACTTTCTCTGCCAGACTCTCTATGGTGCGATGGAACCTCTTTGTGAGGGTCTCCCCATCCCTAACATTCCCTAAGATTTCCCTGACGATGATAGATATGAATTTGAGGAGCTCACATTTGCTGTGAGCCATGCTTGTATTGATGTAGCAAGATCTTCACTTTTCAATCCCAAATATTCTCAAACCTGCCAATGCATCAAGTCTTTGACTTGTGTGCCTGCGCTTAACACATCTGCCAAGCATTAACTTGTTCAGTACATCAAGGCGATGCATACTTCTGGCCTCATTGATGAAGAAAACCATCACATAATTATCTTTTTGCCTCGTTCTGCTGATGCTCCAACCCCTTCTGTCTGCTATGGCCCGCCATGTGAAGCAGGCGCTAAACAAAAATTTCCACAAAAGCCTCTTCCTTATTTGATATGACTTCCTAGGCTATTAGATGAAATGATATTTGGAATTTATTGCTAATAATAATCCTTTTTTTCTTACTTAAAATAAGATGCAGGGATATCCCCCTTTTGGGTTGGGTCCCACTAGTACTAAAAAAGGGGTTATTTTGATGTCAATGTTGGAATTGAGATTTGAGGATGCTTTTGGATTCTCAACACGGGACTTTTAATGTTCAGGTTAATTTGCTGAAACTGAGTAGAAGACTCATCTTTACTATCACCTGGATTTTTAATCTAAACCTATTCAGTCTGAGGCGTTTCTAATCCCAAATAACAAGTTTGGAATCTGGGAAATATAAATAAGGTTGAATAATAATTGACCTATCATAATCCTTTAAACTTTTACTCTGAAATGACTTAGTATCCATTTATTGTAAGAAAAGTAAATGACATGTCCACGCAGTTATGATACAATAGGCTTTACCCAATCAGTTGGCTTGAAGGTAGGCTTATTTCGGTCAATATGAGTAAATTTTAGTTCCTGATTGGTGGATAAATTAATTTCACCCTTTGGAACCCTCTTTAAAACTAGAATTGGGGTTGTTTTTCTTAGGAGGCATACCTAAGCCAAGTTAGTGTGAGGGAAAATTTAGAAGTAGCGTGCCTAATTCTCAGAGTGTTTAATTTAATTTTCAGATTAATTTGGAATATTTGACACCTGGATATTCTTCTCAACCTGGCAAACATCCAAATGTCTGACAGGGCCTACAGAACCAAACTTGACTTTGACTAGCCTGAGTTTTCACACATCCCATTAATTGACCCCCTGATGCCATTTCATCATTGTTATGACTGTATATTTTTAGAACATTTACATCTAAAAATATGTCATAGCACCAGCTGACCCTGCCAAGTCCTTCCTCTAAGGTCTATATGTGGTGATGGAGCACTTTTAAAGGGCATTCCCCTCCCTAACTTCCCCCATGATTTCCTCAGTGACGCTAAATTTGATATTGAGGATCTTATGATTGCCGCAGGCTGTGCATTCATTAATGCGGTGAGATTTTCACTTTTTGATTTTAACTAACCCCAAACTTACCAGCGCATCAAGTCTATATACTTGTGTGCCAAACTTATCACTTTTTCTGAGCTTACCTTCTCAGTAAATTGAGGCGATGCACACCGCTGGCCTTAATGATAAGGATGATCCTCACCTTTATCTCCTTCTGTTACACGCCACTGATGATCCAACCCCTATTTTTTTCTGCCTTGCCTGCCATCTGAATAAACTGGTGTTGGACAAAAATCCCCTATTATTTCTTCCTCTTCTAAAATGAGTGCATAGGCTCAACGCCAAGGCACCATGTTAGAGTTTTTATCGTTATTATGCTAATCCTTTTTTAGCACATTGAAAATAAAGATGTGTGGTTGATCCCCTCCTTGGGTTGGGCCTACTAGTATTAAAAATACAGTTTTTTCTTCTTTTTTCCTTAATTGGTCAACTCAATAAATCTTAATATTAAACTTTGCATGGACATGGTTATATTTGGCTGATCTTAACGTCCCTTATTAAACTTATTATTATTTTTTGGGCCCAAAATCAAATTATTTGCTGATCTTTGAGCCAATTAAGGGCTTCAAATTTTCTGGCACTGTATCTTATGTAATTGTTAAGCTTTTGGGCTCCCATGCTTCTTTTAAATTCTGGTATCATGACATGGTGTAAATCATGATAGGGTTTGACTGCATGCTACATTTGTGATTTTTTTAGAGTTGAACTTGGTCATTGCATTAGACCCTAGTAAGACTTGCACCTCATGGTAAAACCTGTTGACAAAGCTTTTAATAACCTTATTAGCTTAAATTTGGTATTTAGAAGCACAGTTTTTTGGGCCGCTAGTCTTTCAGGACTTCTGAATTCTAGTATCACTGCATTTTTGGCATCCAAATAAGACTATCCGTCAGCAAAATTGGGCATAATGAGGTCGCAGCAGTTATAGTTGAGCAAGTTGACCAATGCAGATACTTTTGCATGGTCTGTTGCTCCTTTCATTGACAACTTAGATAGATTGAGAAAAAAAAAATAAAAATTACCATCCCTATCAAAATTTGGCAAATTTAAAAGGTTTGAAGTCATCATACCCTATTTTAGGAATAGGCATCACAATTCTTCTAATATCTAAATGTCTTGTTTAATTATCAGTCAAATTGGCTCTGTCCCATCAGGGAGTATATTGGGTTGGGATTGATGCCAGATCTTTAGGCATAAGATGAATGTTCGATAAGTCAGTTTTCTGCATTGATATTAATCCATGATGATGTAATTTCATGATATTGCTCCAAACTACTAAATTATAATACTTGGGTTTGGGCATTAATTGGTTTATCAAGTAGTTTTTTGCCAAAATGAGCAGAGTTTTTTCATTTTTTCCAAGGCTGATTGAACATTGTTTATCTTCTCCTAAAGGATTTGTTACCTTTTTTAGGTTGTTACATTCCTTTTCATATAAACTGGATTTGCCATTATGTGTTTGATATCTTTGTTCATACTTCCTATTCAGTCAATTTGTTATTATTACTTGCTTTCTGAGTTCCCAATTCTCTTGAGTAATTTCAGCATTTCTGGCCTGCAATCTTGACACAACTGATTAGATTTTTAAGAAACTCATCTTTGATCTGAGCATTTTCTTCATCCCTATTTGGGAATGCTGGCAAGGTAGCAAAATCTTTTGAAATTCTTATGTAAAACACCCAAATAACACAAACATATTCTTCAAAGTGAACAGCATTATTTTGAGTCCAGATTATTTCTTTTGGTTATAGTAGCCTGTTCAGTGAGACATTATGTCTGAGACAATAATAAATCAGAATGAGTATTCAGATTTTGACAGTGGTTATTAACATTTGCTTCATTTATGCAACAGTCTGTTGTTGTCAGATTCTGGTAATTGACTTGAAAATAAACCTGCAACAACCATCAGATTGGGCTGATTATCCTTTCAACGCTTGAGCTAATGCCTATTGCAATTATACATCTCAGGCCAATTATCTCAATGACAATTCAATTGATTAATTTATCAGGTGCTTGGCCCAAATACGCTTGCATATTATGGCCAATTCTGATGCATCAATTTTCGGCAATTGGTCCTGATTATCAAAACATAAACCATTCAATTGTATATGAAATAATTTGGGGACCACCCAAAGTTACATTTAAATTTCCCATGGACAACTAAATGAACAAACAACGTTATCAATTTTCCACTTGAGGGCGAAATTTGTATGTTGATACACATAATTAGCATGATAGCACTTACGTGGACCACCCAAAGGGTTACTTAGGACTATCAAGGAAGAGGCCTGCCAATGTCCCAATTAGGGGTATGTTATTTTCTTCAATTGAGGCCAAAATTTCACAGATTGTGTGTTTAGTCAGCAGTGGATCAAAAGTGAAATCCTGAAGATCTTAGGACAACTTTGCATGCTTTTTTTGCAATTTTTGTACCTAAAATCCTCCTGATTTTGAGAGTATTTTGCCACCAATGAACTTAAGAAAAGGTTTCAGTTGTAGGCCGAGCTGAGTGGCAAAATAGCTGTTGAAATTTTGTACTGGATGCGGCCAGGAGATGCCCTAGAGGTATAATTACCAGCACCTGGCCTAATGACCATTTATCAAGTAATCTAATCTAAAATAAAAGCTATTTTATTTTATCTTCATTTCATGTGTATCTAAAGTCCTTTTGGAGAGTGTAAGCAAGCTGGGATCTCAGGATCCCCAGATTGCCAATTTTCCTGCCTCAGCTGAAGTTCCCAATTACAAGGGGAAAATTAAAGCCAAAATCGACCAGAAAGGTTGGA
Source organism: Massospora cicadina (assembly GCA_022478985.1). Taxonomy (NCBI): domain Eukaryota; kingdom Fungi; phylum Entomophthoromycota; class Entomophthoromycetes; order Entomophthorales; family Entomophthoraceae; genus Massospora; species Massospora cicadina. The sequence continues at coordinate 102,105 of JAKSZP010006629.1, read as the reverse complement.
GCCATTTTTGTATGCCTATTGCATTTTCAAACAGTTTTAAAACTGTAAGCAACTGGCCAAATTGAGGATCCACCAGCCGAATTTCAGCCCTATTTAACATGCAGGATTTAATTAATCAAGCGAGCAATCCTCGGATTTTGACAGTTGTGATCAAGGATTTCTGTGGCTAAATTTGGTACTTATAGATGTAATTGTTCCTCAAGAGTGTTTACTCTCTGATGTGCATCATTTATATGTTTGGTATTGACCACAATTTCCTTTCAGACTTTGGTTAAACAAAAATTTAATTTTTAAAAATAGATTAAATTAGGTAGATTGTTCTTCCTCCTAAAAATGGTAGATTCTAATGATTTCCAATTTCTTTCTGGCAAAAATTCGCTGGATATGCTTAATTGAAGGTTGCACAAAGATAACCAGGAACTTATTGGTTGCTTGACTGTTTGTAAGGCCTCTGAAAAGAGCTTCTATAATCACCTCATATTACTTCATGTATATCTCCATTCTAAGCGCCTGATTCTTGAGATAAATAAAACAGGCCAAAAGAAGGATCAATTTGTGATGTTTAATCCTTAATCCAAAAAATAAATTTTCCATAGTATTGTTCATGCTTTAATATGATACTAAATCAGGCATTATGCATCTACATGTCCTCCTCCCGCCGTGATAAGATCCAGGGAGTAAGATGTACCCTCATTAAAGCCTTGGTGATTGTATTAAGTACTCAGTGAATTCTTTATCACTAGTTAACACCTCATTATAAATTTATCTTCTGGAAGAATATGCCTGGGTATGGTATTATGGGTCCATATTATGGAGAGTTCTGGGTTTGAGTGAGCACCACTTTTTAAATTCAAAAATGCTCACTTGTTTATTATAATCCTGCATGTATACTTAGAAAAAAGGTTGGCTGAAATAACCTCAATTTTTGACAGTGACTTATAGTATGTTGACCTTTTGGAAGCTCACTAAGATTATCTAAAATAAATGTCTCTTCTGGTCTTCTTAACAAATTGTCCCTACAAATTTGGCAAACTCTACTGATGCATGAATTGTACAAGCTGTTGATTTTAGTCCTAACAGCTTGTGAGACTCTTGATGGGAGCCAACTCTGATACAATAAACAGATCTAAGAGAATTAAGGAAAAATGATTTTTTTAAAAATGTCTTTATATTTGATACATTTTCACTTTGTCAAGCGCCACTATTTAGCCCTCTTAGGTATCTCCTTACTATAGCTTAAGTACGCACTTTTCCACAGATTTTATTTTCCACATCAATTTTGGCCCATGAACTGATACAACAATGACCTTTGCTAGATTTTTTGGTGGCAAAAAACTCTCAAAATTGAAAAGGTTTAAGGTACAAAGATTACAAAATTGGATGTGCAAAATTTTACTAGGATAAGCCCAAATTAAGTTTTGTCATACAGCTGACGAGATACAATTGTTTGAAAAAATGGCATTTATTCCATTTAATAACATATTCCTACTTGGAACATCAGTAGACCTTTCAGTATTACTATGCACTCCCTTTTAGGCTGCCCATGTGCAAGTGCTAGCATGTCAATTTTAAGGATTGTCATATTAAATTAATAAAGGGAAGAAAGCTAATTGCATTAAAATAAGAGACAAGCTTATAGATGCTGGTAGCCCATAGGATTTTTATAGCGCAATTGGGAATCAATCACAGGGCAATTGTTAGAATATTAAGCAAATGGATTCCTCCAATGATTGATCAATATTTAAAATGAAAAAATCCAATACTGGCGTAATGTCTTATCTACTGAATTTCATATGTTTTAATGATTGCGTGGTGAGTTGCTCCCCAACTTGAGTTTGATCTAAATCCGTATGCCACCAAGGTGGGAACTTATGATCAAGTGGAACCAATTAATGGTCCAAATTAGATTTACAGATCATCATCAATTAGCAGCTGAGGATAATCATTTGTATTAATTTAGTATATTTTGGCGGAACCCAATGATTACAAATTTGAGGCAGCCAAGGATGTTTCCAGGTCCTATATAATAATCAAATATTGCTTGAGCTAGGCGAAGCCAAGAATGATTAACTACAATGAGTCAAAGCATGTGTCAGCTAGAAGCTGAGATTTCTTGAGTTTACTTAGTGGCCAAAGATGTTTTCAGCGCATGTTTACTAAGTCAAATTCAGCTTTGGATTTTTTTATATAATAATTTATACAGTTCACTGGTGACTGAAGGCTGAGGATGAAGCCAAACTTAATAAAGGGTCATTGGGAAGGACGAGGTGAGAGGTTGACACCAGAGAAGTGAGAAGCACATTGGAAGAGAAAGAGTGGTTGGATGGAAGGTCCAGCGATGAGCCAATAGGTCAGTGATGGGCGCAGTAGTCTTTTGTACATATAGATACCTGGTGCTTCCCTTTTAATAAATACCTCCCTTTTCTTATTCTCCCTTTTGATTTAAGTTTATATTTATACTTGTTGATTGGGGTTTATACTGGTAGATCCCCAAATGGCGCAGGTGACGCACCAAGGGATCAGCCAGTGCTGTTAGCCCTGTGTCCAAGGTGAAATGGTAAGGGTCAACCAGTATGAATACTGGTTGGCCGGCCAACCAGCAGAGCCCACTGTCACCAGGAAAGCAAATTTTACAGCAATCACTAGATAATGCCTTAATTTATAAAGGCCAATAAGAAAGGTTATCCAAATCTATCGATAGGGCAATTGGCCAGAGTTAATGGTTTTAGGAGTTTATTTTTGAGTCATCCATCAAAAGTTAAAAGGGTGTACGAGGGGTTGGGCAGGCCACTGAAGCATACATAATCACCTAAGGATGCCCAAAACCTGAGAACCTCTCTACAGTAAATAAATAAAGTCCAGCTAGGGTTGTAAACCCTACCTAAAAAATGTTTTAGATTAGAAGATGTTATCTTACTGAAAATAAATTTAATCCTATAAATATGGTGGCAAGGTAAAATTAGAGAAAACAATCATTATATAAAGGATTTAATATGATGAAGTAATTGAAATGTGATAAACCACGATAAATGCTTAATTCAGCGAAACAGCGGTGCATTGGTGCAGTAATAAATTATCAAAATCAAGATACAGGTATAGTTTGATAAACATATAGGAATAATTTTGGCTTTAGTATAGTTTTAAAATATAATTAATATAAAATTAAAACTTTACCCTAATTCATGCAACACTGTGTTTAAGCATCTGATCACACTGATTTTTCAATTAATTAGTAAACCAGTTAAGGGTCAATAACTCAATTAGAGTAAATTGGATTATACACTACAATCTATAATGTTTTTTCCGTGATGACTCATCACCATAGTAAAAGAACACTTCTTATATTCATCTTAGTTTAAAGTGGATAAGCATAATTCAGTTTCATTATCCATTGTTAGGTTTGATGCAGTATATTCCACTTCAAAGCTGATTTCATAAGATTATAATTACTTCACCTTGAGATAACTCATTGTTACTTTTTCACTAATTCACTATTTGCTTGAGTCAATTATCATATATTAATAGTGACCATTGGTAGCATCATGGCCTCTCTTATGCTTGAATCCTAATCTTATAAAATATCTCAATGTTACTCAACACTAGCAGTTTGTGATAAGATCAGCACTAGACAAGGCTGATCATGATTCTGGAATGAAACTTTGAACAAGAACCTACAACTGGCTAGGCTCCTCAAGGATCCCCTCATAAATTTCTTGCTGTGTAATGTATTCCTCTCTTAATCAAACATATTTAGATAGAAAGGCCTCTTACATCCATTTAATAGAATGAGGGCCATGGACCTCAGTGCCTGTTGATTTTATTGTGGAGCTCCTTACCTTCATGATTATGATGAAAATATGCTGGAATTTAATTGCTTTACTAAGTTTTCCCCCTTTATTTCTTGCAACACAATGTTAATTTCTGAGGGCACTTCATCCCTATCCATGACATAAGTATTTTCTATGTTTGGTTTCCTTAAGGAAAAAACCACCTGCGGACCCTAACATATTGCTACAATTTGAAGTGCCCTTATTGACCTTCTCCAGATCAAACCCAGTCAGTCAACAGCTTACTACCCCTCATTGGATTTTCAAACTGAAAGGGTGAACTAAACTTTGTAGTGATAAATTCACTGTTAAACCTCAGCCATCCATGATACATGAACATCGGACCTTCCCTTAGCGCATTGTGCTTATAACAATGCACCTCATGCCTCCACTAGTTTTTACCTCTATGAGGCCAACTTAGGATACAGCTCCTCTGTCAGGATTCTCCATAGTTTAGGTGAAAGCCTTGTCCAGGGGGTGGTTAATACACTCATATGAGGGGCACAGCTCCCAAATGGCCCAATAAGGTCAAGAATGGGGTTCAACTCTATGTTATCAGCTGGTATAATGAATTCAGGACTTTACTTGAATTACTCCAAATTTGGGAAATATTTACATTCCCAGATCTTGAGTCATGTGAAGCGGAGTTTCCACTGATCCAGCCATGAGGGCGGCGAAATCCAATGAGGGTTAAAAACAGTTGACCGATCTGGAAGGCAGAAAAGATACTGAATTGATGGGGCCACAAACATCCTTGAGTCAGTATCCCACACGCCCTATAAATATTGGCAACTTTTAATTTAACAAAATACTTATTTTGGCAGGATATATTATTTAACTTTTACTTTATTCTGATGAACAAAGTTTCGTTCAACCTTGCGTCTAAAGTAGCCCCTGTCCTCTCAGCTGACCATAGCCTCCTGCAATCAGCCACCATATTGGGTTTTCCAGAGTCAGCTAAGTGAGCGCACCTGGCAGAAACCCAATATCTGATGCTCACTACAGGTGCGCTTCCAAGGCGCACCCTGAGGAGCTACCCTCAACCTTGGACGAAGAAATAGTCTACAGAGAGCACTCCAGATACTGATCTTCTGTCCTACCTCCTCTGTAATGGCCAAGACACAGTGACTGTGGGGACCAACTTTCCAAAGAAACCCTTTAAGTGTATATAAGAAGACTTTGTGCTTTTCAGAACTCTCATTCAGTTGAAACATTTTCTTGACCTGTTAAGAACGCTTGAAGAATTTGAAAAAGATGTTATTGTGCAAAAATGTCAGCATTATAAAGAAAAAGATTAATGAAGGTATTATTTTATTACAAGGATCAAACATCACGTTTTAAGAGGATGTGGGATACTAGGAAAATCGAAGATTATGAAGATATTATACAGCAGAATGACTATTGGATGCTAGTACCTGTCTATTGTGATGAGAAAGTTATGTTTAAAAATCTTTTGGCTTTAACAAAACCAAAAAGAAATTGGCCAAGCTACAACACATCCTCAAGTCTAAAGAAAAGATCAAGTATATCAGAGTGCTCGAATTTTAATAAAAACAATTAATTTTAATACTAATACTAATATTTATTTAGGTAATAAAAAACGAAATCCACCTCTTGATTTCATTTCCAACTCTGCTGTTTCAGAGAAGAAAGTTGATATAAAGCTCATAGCTAACTTGGACCCTAAAAGTGTTGAGCAACAAATCAAATTTGACCAGTGAGCGTTGAAAACACCAAATTAATTAAATTAGACAAAATGAGAACTAACTTTTAAACTCAACAAAGGCAGCAAACCTCAAGAATTTTCTGTAAGCCTAAAAATAATTGGTTTAAAGATGCGCCAAAAACCACCAGTTAAAATACCTGGAAATATCTTTGCCAATTGTTGACAAGCTCAATGACTCCCTTATGACAAATCTAATGCTTGTCAATTTAAATGGCTCCCCTCCAGAGATTGGGCCAGATATTACTATAATGAAGTATCAAGATTACCTGTTCAGCTCTCAGATTGGGATAGCGCTGATCCTGACAAAAATGAGGTTCCTGACAAAGTAAAGCTCAAGGAACCAGATGACATTACCTCCACTACTAATGCCAACTATGTCAAGGAAGAGTTAACGCGTGACAGTCACAATTGTGTTATGCCCAAGCTTATCCTTAAGACCAAAAATCGCGCCTCCAAAACTTGTGGCCCACTTGAACAAATCTTCACAATGATCAAACTCAGAGCCAGATTTGGACCTTCACTAGGTGGGTGGCATCACTCTCACCAATGCATATGGACCCTGCATCGGACAGTGGGATTGCCAGGGTGTAAAGTGGGAGGAAAGGAAATCCATTACCTCATACAACTGCAACTTCACCAGATGCAACGATGGCAACCTATCCACTCATGCCTTTGCCAGCTGGTCCGCATCAAACACAAGGCTTCGTACACCCTAAAACTTGAGTTATCCATATACTTCAACCTTCAGGCCATGACTTAATCCACTAGGGCAAGGCTTGAGGGGCTCTGTCAAGATTCTCCCTTGTTAAGGTGAAAGCCTCATCCCTGAGGATGGTCAATACATTCATATGAGTGGCACAACTCCCAAATGGCCCAATAAGTTTGATAATTAAGATTTATTCTATATCATCAGATGATATACTGAATTTTGGGTTTACTTGAATTACTTCAAATTTGGAAAATATTTATATTCCCAGATCTTGAGTCATGTGAAGCGGAGTTTCTACTGATCTGGCTACATTGGCGGCGAAGTACAATGAGGGTTCAAAACAGGTGACCAATCTGGAAGGCCAGAAAAGATCCTGAATTGATGAGTCCAAAAATATCCTCAAGGCATCGTATCCCCACACACCCTATAAATACCAGCACCTTTTATTTAATCAAGTACTTTTTCAGAAAAAACATTACTTAACTATATTTTATTTATGTTTTTATTTTATTCTAATGAACAAAGTCTCGTCCATCCTTGCATCTAAAGTAGCCCCAGTCCTCTAGGTTAACCATAGATCCGCAAGTCAGCAACCATATTGGGTTTCCTAGCGTTAGCACCAGCAAGCGCATCTGGCAGAAGCCCAATACCCTCTATTGTGAGATTAATATGACTGGATTATAAGTCACCTATCCAGCGGATTGTAGTTATGAGTCAAGGTGAGCCTTAATATGGAGTGAGAGCATGTCAATGCTAAGAAAACTAATTAAAATAATAATGGTTCAGCAATTTGAGGGAATGTCACTGAAGCTTTGATGATAAAATGAGTTTCCTACAATTGTAGCAAATAGAGATTTACTAAGTGGAAGGGTTGAAACCTGATGAGGAATTTTGAGGATTAAATGTTGAGCGTAGGTTGAGAAGAAGAGGTTGTTTAAAAAGTGAGAGAGTAGGGACGGGTTAACATTAGCAGCCATTAACTGAAATTTTATATAAAATGGTATCATTGGGGCAATAGTTATTTATTTTAAATAATTGATTACTAGTAATTATTTAGGATAAACAATTGTCACATCACAAAAACTTTTCTCTCTTGTTGCAATCACTTTTGCAACTTATTCAATTTAAGTCTGAATTTAATTTAATAATCTCACAGAGGATATTAGTTTGTGCCCATGTCAGGGAGCAGTTGGGCAAGTAAGGTAAAAGGCACAGGTAGTAGGCCCATGACTTCCAACGTTTGCAAACACCCCGGAGAAACTGGCAGATTAGATAAAAATAAAAAACTGGCGGTTACTATTTCCCCAGAAATCCTCACTTGGCAGGCGCAATGTAACCAGTAGATTAACACGCCGCACACTCAACCACTCTCATTGGTGGAATACAGAGTCCAGGTGTTCCTGGATATTCAACAAACAGCGTTGTGGGAAAAATTATGTGGGGATGTGAACACTTATTTCCTGACCGTGGTGTATGTCATACCTCACTCCATGTCACGTGGTTGGCTGGATCTCAGTTTCGAAAACAAGGAGGCAGCAGATGAAGCTGCTGCGGTGCATGTTATGATTGACCTCCCTGAAGGGCAGTGGGTCATCAAAACCAAGTGCACCAGATGGACAAAATCTAACCAAATTTTCCTCACGTTCAACTTTTTGCCCACTACAGTCAAGCGTGCCATTCTGAAGAAGCACCTGAAAGCTGGTCTCACCATATATGGTGAAATACAATCCTTTGAGATGCAACGCTTTACACTGATGCCACATCTGTGCACTGGCAAAGCCATTGCAGTTCTGACCCCAATCGAGGAGATTGCAAAGGACCTAACCCAGATCCCGCACTCCACTTTTACTAATATCAAAGGCATACCACCCACCCTTTCTGGGTAACCATAGATAGCGCACCCCCATCTGCACCCACTGTGACGCTTTCAGCCATAAGGCACATGCATGCCCCACCAAGGAGGGCATCACATTCTAAGAGCACCCCTCAGCGGCCATGACCAACGGGGAGGCTCACTATGAACCAACCACCAGTACCAAAGAGGCCTTCCCGTGGGGAGCACAAGGCTGCTACCTACTGGTAAAGCCTGTCTCCCCTCAAGAGCAAAAGAAGGCCAAACAGGCCCATAGGGCCACGGCCAAGGAAGCGGCCAAGGTCAACTCCAATATCCCACACTCCCAACGCCAGGAGGACATTGAAACACTCGCGGCGGAAGCAACCTGGGAATCCCTCAACCAATCAGATTGGGATGCCCAAGCTGATTGGGTCACCCAATCTGAGGATCTGATGGGCAACTCAATCTCACCCAACCTTCGCAACCAAGCCCCAATTGGAACCAATTTGGTCTCCAACCTACCTGAAAATTTTTTTTGACCTGAACGTTGGTGCACCAAACTCATCTGCACCGCAAAAAATTCGTTTGACAGCGGGGAAACCAAAAGTGAAGGCAAAAGCCAACGCGAACCTGTCTGCTAAAATTAACAAATCTTCTGATAGTGTGCTGCAAACACCCGCGCCATTGTGAAGGCCTGTGGGGATCCAGAGGAGGCTGGTGGGCCCAGGTGCTTACCCCCTCACACCTAAGGTATGATGGGGGAAGCCTTCACTTTAGGGACATGGAACATCGCCAGACTCAAGGCCTTGCCATCCCGGGCTAGGAAACTGAGTTTTTAAAAAATTTACCTGTGGACATCCTGGCCATCCAGGAGTCCCACTGTCCACGAGGTTCTAAGGATGCTTGGTAAACCATGCTCCTCCCTTCCCTTTCCTTCTGGTCTGAGCACTGTGGGGTGATTGTTCAAAAAACAATTTTTTAAAATTTGTATCATCTGAATCCTTCTTTGATGGCCAAGTCCTTATTGTCACATTTTTGTGGGCTGATGTGGCACATGCTATCATCAACATTTATGCCCTGACCTGTGCATGAGAGCGTTGGGAATTTTTCTTTGGTCAAATCTCTTCCATTACCCCCTGACCCTTTCATAGTTGGCGACATGAACTGTTGGCTAAACACATCCACGGACCACTGGCCTTCCTCATCCCACACCCCTCAGGGTCACATAGAACTTCATGTTCTAAAGGCCATCCTTGGGTTGTTAGATGCGCTGCTGTGGCAAGCTCCACTGCTCGAGAACATAACGCCCCCCCACATCCACAACATCCAATTAAGGTCCATGTCCTGCATCGACCTTATCCTCACTCCAGTAAAATTTTGATCCCATATTTCCCACTTCCACTCATCAAAAATTGATTTCTCTGATCACTGGCTGGTCTTGATAACCTACCACTTACCCGTCACAGTGGCTAGGGCTCCACACAACTGCAAATCCCGCCCACTTAAACTTGCGTCACCAGGACTTTCCACATGGGTGGAATCAGCGACTTTGGCAAAAGAGTTTATTACACCGTTTTGTGCAGACCCAAATTTAACATTGTCAGCCTTCAAAGTGGATACATCCGCCACGCTTGCACCTCTCCTCCCAACACTCATGAGCTACATCAGCCATCATCTCGTGCACTCTGGCAGAGTTGGCACACCTGGAGTCCAACATCCCAGCCATGGGCTACAGCCCTGCTTGGGACCAGAAGTGGGCAGAAGCAGCCGCCCACCTCAACGCGCTTGAAAAGCAACACAACCATCAGGTTTGTGTTCAGTACAAGGCCAAACACATTACAGAGGGCGACAAGTGCACCGGCTATTTTATTAAGAAATTCTTTGCACTGCACCAGAGCGTGGCCTGCACACAGGTGCGGAGGTTGGACGACTCTGTCGCAGATACGCCAGCTGATGTGGCGATTGAAATACAAAAATATTACTCTGAGTTGTACCAATCCGATCCAATTCAGCCAGCCAAAATGGCGAAATTTCTCAATAGTACTCTCATCCGCACCATTTCCCAATACCCAGAATTAATGAATTCAATTACTCCAGATGAACTTTGGTCCACTGTCCGTGGTGCACCAAATCAGAAATGGCCAGGCCCTGTTGGCATTCTGTATGAATTCTATAAGAAGTAATTCATTATCTATCCCCACTACTACTTGCCTCCCTTAACCAGAGCCTTCTGGATACGCGCCTTCTACCAGGAGGGCAAGAGGCCTTCACCATCACATTCTTCAAATAAGGGGATAACCAAGACCTAGCCAACTGGCGCCCTTTTCTCTAACACGATTACTAAAACTTTAACAAAAAGTATGGCTAACCGTCTAGGAATTGTAGCCTCTGCCACCATCTTTCCAGAACAATTCGGTTTCATACCCAGAAGGTCGATTTGGGACAATGTGCACTCTGTGGCTAACGCATGCCAGTCCACAGCCTCTGGGCCACTAGTATTCTTGGACCAACAGAAGGCCTATGATAGAGTAAACTAGGATTACCTCAGAGCCTGGCGCCACCACTTTCGCTTGCCCCCTCACTTCATCAGCTGGGCGATGATGCTTACGGAATCTGCAACAATGGCTGTGCGTGGCCCTGGCTTCCTAACGGAAGTAGTCCGCCCTCAAAGGTGCTTACGCAAGGGGACCCCCTTAGCCCACTCTTATATAACTTCAGCCTTGACCCACTACTTCAAAACATGAATGCCCGCCTCACTGAGGTTCATGTAACAGGCCAAGCCCCAGTCAAGATGATGGCGTTTGCAGATGATTGTGTGGTCAGGGTGTCTAATAATCAAGATGCACGCGCGCTTGAAGCTCTTATCCAGGTGTATTCCCAGGTAAGTTATGCTGCACTGAACGCCTCCAAAACCAAAATCATCCTCCTTGGTCGGTATCAAACCTGCTGGGCTCCAGAGACCAGTGCCCAGCCTGACCCATCTGCTCGCACATGGGCCTGCTTACCCTGCCCACCCCACACCAAACCACTTGTGCTCCCCTTTGTGCAGCGCCCCACTGTTGGGCCCGTCCGCCACTTGGGGGTGTGATTGGAGGCAGGCGGGTATGCCTCAGCAGTAATGGAAAATCATATTCTGGATAAAGTGACAAAGCGCATGGCCTCCCTCAGAGCCCACCCTACTTCCCTTACTGGAAGGGCTGTTCTAGCCAACTCTATGCTCCTCTCCAAAGTTTGGTTTGGAGCCCATGCCATCGCCTTCTCCCCAGGTTTTTTTCAAATCTATGTATGCCCTTCTACAAGGGTGGCTCTGGTTAGGCCCCCCACCGCATTGTAGCTTGAGGTCATGTTTGGCCCTCGTCATCATGGTGGCATGAGCCTGCTCGACTTTAAAGCCCATGCTTTCAAGATCCTGGGCACCTGGATCGCGGCCATCAACGCGCCTACGCTCCCCTCTCAACACTGGTCCCACGTGGCCCATTCCAACTTCACCTGCGCCCTGGGCCTTACCAATCCTTTGAACCCTCACTCCTAGATGAAATATCTGGCTTCCCACCCATCGGCCACAGGTCCTCACGGTACTAAACCCCACTTAAAACGAATCCTTCTCTCCATGTGGAGCGCTGAGTGAAGAATCCTTATATGTGGACATAAATCCCAGAGAGGGCGCCCCTCTCCTCGGTTCACACAGGAGGTACAGGGGCTACCCATTCTGGACAAAATAATACCCACACGGTCCCATGTTCTATCCAGGGTGGACTACCTGGACATGATGGACATCCTTATTCCCTTAAAACCCAGAAGACTATTTGGAAATACACCCACCACCCTCTGCTGCTGCCTCATATCCGTTCCCATGCGTGGCGATGTCAGAGGCGGGTGTACCGTACTGCTGAGCGCTCTGATGCTTTACACTCATCCTACGTCGTGTGTGGCCAGTATGGAACGCTGTTCCACCGCCTGGAGAAGTGCCCTACTTCTGAAGCGATATGGCGCGAAGTTTAACGTCTGCTTGGCCAGGATCAGACACATCTCTTCAGTTTATCTAGGGATATGTTTTCTTTATTTATGGTCTCCTTTCTCCCACCCTCCCTCCGTGCTCTGGTGGTCGCAATCACCATGTGGACCATCCACACGATTATCTTGGATGTCATCGCAGGCTCCACCCCCACCCTCCCAAAAGCTGTCCACAGTTTTCAGTCCCATTTGGTGGACCACTTTCAAGCGCGGATGTTTGGGTACCTCCCACCACGTCGCCGTCAGCTGATCTCCTCCTGGTTCCCAGTTTGGTTCATCAACTTGGACCCCTTCCTCCACACGTGTTCAATTGTGGTTATGGCCCCTTTAACCGTTCCCCCTCCTCCTCATAGTGGCGTTCCCGCTGGCAACAGGAGATAGCATCGCTTCTCTGGGGTGCCTTCCCTGTTACTGAGTTTCCTTTTATTTCATGTTTACTTTTGGAAGTGTCCATCCCCTGGTCGGCCTTCCCCACAATAAATTAAATTAAACAATCGTCACATCGCTCATCCATTGCTCAGTGGGTTTTCACCTGTGCAACTAGCTTAACAGAATCAGTCATAATCGCCAAAAGTTAATAGTGGTGCTCACTAAAGGGGGTCCGTTGATCAAATATTAAAAAACGTTTATATTTGTCAAACAATAGCGCAACCAGTTCCCCTTGATGGGGCACTACCCCATTTTGTTGAGTTTTCTCAATACTTTGAAATGAAACTTGCCTTGGATACACTACTCCAGGCATAAAAAACGCTTTTATGTGAGAATAAAGGTATAACAGATCATATCAGTAAGACGTTTCACCAAATAACCTGGTGAGTTGTCAAGCTAGAAAACTTGCTGACCGCTTGGATGAAACTAAAGAGCAGCTACATTGCGCTGATTGTAGATAGATTAGTAGTGCTGGAGAGTGAGGGGTTTGCATTGACAAGCTGACCCCCATTTAACCGCAATGAAAACACACATAGATTCTTTAAGTAGTTTAGATTTTCTGTAGAAGGGGCTTCCAATTATTGGTTAGCTAAACTATTGTTAATTGATCTGGATGTCAAGAGTGCCAACCAGTTCACCTGTTACCTTAAGAGTAGTACCATAATATATCAAGAGGTGAAGGAGACAGTGATTTGCCTGTTTGGGGATGTGGCAAAAATGGCCCAGCGTAAGGCCGAGTTTTTGACAATAAATTTATAAATCAAATTAGTCCTTGGTGGAGTTTGTGGAGCAGTTCATGGCGGAGGCTCATGTTTTGATGGGAGCAAATATCTTATCCAAAAAGGAAGTGAGCATAGCGATGACAGCGGAGTCAAGCCATATTGAGAACTATATAATGCTTTACACATTTTTCAAGATGATGCGGAGCTATTAAAAATAGCCAATTATTTATGCTGTCTATCTATCACATTTAGTGCCCCAATATGGAATAGAAGGTCCCTGAAACTGCTACTGAATTCCCACCAGAAAATGGGAACCAATGACTCAGGTACAATGCGTTAGCTGATCCTCATCCACTCAATGCTCTGGCGTGTCCTTTCCATCCCTTTTATTCTCAATCAGCTCATTGTTGGCTAAATTACAATCCATATTTTAATTTCCAATCCATCTCTGTGAGTGAGATACCAAGATGAGTGCCATTTACTACATCTTGTTTCTTGTGCGGTCAAAGAGGCCATTATGCAGCTAGTTGTCTGGGCAACCTGGATTTCCATGTAGTTCAGTTGCCCCAACTGAACAAGAAAAAGATCAAGCAGAGTAGAAATGGGATGATCTAATTCTGCTAATTAAAATGTAATGTCCCTGATGATTCCCACAAGTCACTTTGTGTTGGTCCCAGTAATTACCCTGATTGCCAATTATATCAACAAATTTCCTACGATATCTTGGCCTCAACCCAAGAGAGAGACCCCAATAATGCAGACACTGAAATCTTCTAAGATGTTTAAAAACTATACGCTCGGAAAATCCTTGAGAGGAATGGTACCATAGACATCAGACCCTCAACCAGTGTTGCAGCTCTAGAGGGGTGAGCGTGACCATTCTAGTGGATAAAATTGCCAGGAGTATCCTCATTTCGCCGCTGATATTATCATTTTCTCTGATAACTTAAAACCCTTGGATGTTCATGTAATAAACGCCAAGTGTTCCTTTTATTTTGAGTGTACATACTGCGATATTTTCATTCAGAATAAAAAATCCAAGTGATTATAGAATCTGGCGCTCCCATCAATATAATAATCACTAATTCAAGGCTAAGCCTGTTCTGAAGCCTGATGTGGAACACAGAGTAGTGTATGGGACCATGGAGCACAGAGCACTGTGTCAGAGGGAGCTTACAGCGCGTTGCTTCTGTTTTTCAGTTTGGTCAGGCATCCGCTCTGGTGGTGGTTCTGCTTAATATTAACTATGACATTTTGATCAAGGGCACATTCATGCGGCAATTTAGGGAAGTTATTGAGATGACGGAGGGAACTCTTAATATTTTAGGACAACGAATCCCCATCTAATTTAACTCTAATGTAATCCCAGGAAGATCCAATCCACTCCACTCAAATTAATCTTGCATATAGTAATGGTGTGATTCCTGTATGATATTGGTAATTAAGCGGAGGACCTGAGCTCTTCTTACCCAGATTTATGAGCACAATGGTATTCCGCTATGGGAGTTAGTGCTTTAAGTATACCTTCTGGGCATCAGGTTATAATAGGGACAGAGCTCAAGATAAACATCCCAGAAGGACTATAAGGGAAATTATGGAGCCATACCAGAAATTGCGACTAGAACACCATGTGGCTACTGGGCTCCTCTTACCAGGGTGGGGGGAAGTGAAGTTGTTGATATTGAACCTGTAGAAGGAGTCTATGAAATTTCAAAGGCACCAAGTGGTGGCTTATCTGCATCTGATTCTTATTGATGAGGTCCACTGGATACAAAACTTGGTTCTTGGGAGGACCTCGGGTTACCTGTAAAAACCGCATCCAGCATAATGACTATGGTTCCACACGAGGCTATAACTAGCATGTAGGAGGACCATAAGGACAGAGTGATTGATCTGTTTGAGAAATACCAAACCATTTTCGCATCTGTTAATCATGACTTGGGATGTGCACGCAGGATGGTGCATCAATTGGACATTGGAGAAAACCCGCCTATTTTGTCATGGCTTATCTGTCACTCAAAGGCGGTGGAAGACTTTGTATCCAATGAGATATAAAAATTGGTGAACAAGGGATGTCGGAGCCTTCAAAGAGTCCCTGGGCGTCCCTGGTGCTAATTGTCAAGAATAAAGATGGAATCAATAAAGTAGTAATTGACTATCAGAAGCTTAACAGTATTACAAAAAAGTCTCATACCCTCTTCCACAAATCAATGATGCTTTAGATTGGCTGGGTGGTACCATATATTTCTCCTCAATGTACTTGATATTGGGGTACTGGCAAATTGAGCTGCCAGAGGCGGAACAAGAGAAGTGTGCTATAATCACCTCAAAAGAGTTGTTCCAGCGTAAACGTATGCCACATTGTTTGTGCAACGCCCCAGCTACGTTCCACCGGGCTATGGACACTCTTTTG
Organism: Massospora cicadina; assembly: GCA_022478985.1. Classification (NCBI taxonomy): domain Eukaryota; kingdom Fungi; phylum Entomophthoromycota; class Entomophthoromycetes; order Entomophthorales; family Entomophthoraceae; genus Massospora; species Massospora cicadina. The sequence continues at coordinate 86,431 of JAKSZP010006629.1, read as the reverse complement.
AATGACCTAATGCTGTCTTGCGTCCTAACAACCTTTAGGATATCAATGTTTTCTTGGAGATGTTCACGGAAAATCTTAAATACCTGGAACAAGTGTTCTGCCAACTTGCTGAAGCTAACATAAAAATTTAAGCCCCAAAAGTGCCACTTTTTAGGAAGCAGTTGAAAACCTTGGGTTTCTGGTAGACTCCAAATGGCTAAGTCTTCAGCTGGCAAACGTGGAGGCCATATGCAAGATGACTTGAATGGTTAATACGTGGAATATCCAGGTGTTTTTGGGGATGGTTGGTTAATCAGCAGTTCATTTCCCAATTTCAGCTGTATTGGGGCTCACTCTTCGACTTATTAAAGAAAAATGCTACCTTTGTTTGGACTGACCATTTTCAAAATGCTTTCAATGTCTTATGAGCTGCTTTATCTAGAGCTCCTGTTTTGCAATACCCAAATTTCAAAAAGTAATTTTTGTATAAATGGATACTTCCCTTTCACCTGTAGGGCGGTGTTATTTAAAAAGGATGATGATGGTGTGAAGCATCCCATCACATAAAGTAGCTGAAGCTTAACAGGCCCTGAACGTAATTACACCATGACCAGAAAGAAGTGCTAAGCGGAAAATATAGGCATATAAACAGTTCCAGGTCTACCTCCACGGAGTTAAATTCAAAGTGGTCATGGATCATGAATCTTTGCAGTGGCTGTAGAATCTGCGAGAACCTGAAGGGTAGCTTGCGCGATGGGCCCTGTGCTACAAGTGTATGTCTTCAAGATTGTACACTGTCCAGGGGCGAAACACCAGGATGTGGACTAGCTTTAATAATTTCCCTCAGTCACCATTATTGTCAGGAAAACAGCAAGTTAGAATCATACTGGCCTTCCAGCCTAGGTGCCAAAGTACCTGAACGGAAAACCATAGTGTCATAGGCACTGCTTCTGGTATGAAGGTTACGAAATCTGAAAGGAGTTCTGCAACTAATTGCTGATGAGCTATAATCTTGTAAAGATACATAATGAAATACCAGACAAATATGGCTGTAAACCTCGAGGGGTGTTGGAATGCTGGCAGAAATGGCAGTTTATTTCTAACATATAAAAAACTAAAGTTGAGGAAAGGATTTTTTAATGAAAAAAAGAAAGAAAATTGACCAACAAATTTTTCAGTGCGATGCAACTGATTAAATAGTGTTTGATTAATTTGGGAACAAGCTGGGATTGTATCCCTTAAGTTTGACCTAACTGCCGAATTTTTTTGGGAAGGGGACAGATAAGTTCAATGGGAATTGACATTGAAGAATTTGGCGGCAAGCCAAGTCACTGTCAGTTTGACCTCAAATGCCTGAACTGAGGCTTGACTTCATTTCTGGCAGTTGGCACAACAGCATCTGGCCTGACGAGCAATGGGAATTCCCCAGGGCCACCCCACGTAGGGCAGTCCCAATTAGTTGAAAATGGGTTCAGGATGATCAACCTGCCTGTGCCCAGTTGCTGGGCCACCTATATGTTCAACAGAATTTAATCAGCTGCAACTCCCAATTTTCCATATGAGTGCCTCAAACTATCATCTTTGGGTTCTGATGATACTACCTGCATGTCAGGGATTAACCCCAACAATCTCAAGAGGGGGTCAGCAACAATCACACTGCTGGCTGAAAATAGAACCATTGATGATTATGGCCAATAATTCAATCTTTATCCCTTTATGACTATTCAGATTCCAATTGTCAGCCTTACCCATCAGTTTCAGACCAATCGACTTTAATTCAGTGATCTTGGCATAGATTTCCTTAATCTGTCTAATGAGTTCAGCTGAAGTTAGTGAGGGTACTGGGGAGGGATCTGAAGAGGGAGGGCTGTTACCCACCACTCATCTACCATGTGCGCGAGGTCACCCTGGGTGATGAGGGTACAGCTGCCCTCTTCAGCCCCTTTTACTTGGAAACGGGAAGAGCAACTAATCTACGCACAGAGGACATTTCTCCTGAACTTACATTACCATTTCCTTTTTCCAAAGGAAGGGCACCAACGCTGGGAAACTGCCTGAGGGCAACATTCTTATGAGCCTCGGGCAGTTTGATCGCCACTACAGTTGCAACTTTTTTTTAGGGGGGTGGGGAGCGTTGGGGTGAGAATCATGGAATGCCTCAACCAGTTCCACTCAATTAGCGCAATCATGAGCCTTAACCCAACTGTTCTCATAGGCTGGATACCCTTCCACGCAACGAGATACTGAACTGACTGCCAGGGTTTTTGGGAAGCTAAGATGTTTTCCACCTCGGCTTCTTCTGCATACTCAATCACAATTGGTTCAGGTTTGGCGGGGACAATCCCCTTGAATGGGGACATCTGAGACACGTGGAAGATGGGATGATGCTTCCAATGAGCTGCCAATTTTAACCAGAAAGCATTATTGCCCAAGTCTTCTCCACCAGGTGGGGACCCAAATGCTTGCTTGCAAACTTCTGGGAAGGTACCTGCATCTGCAGATGGTGAGTATCTAACATAACGTGAGAGCCCACGGCGATATCATGGCCAGGAAGCTGTTTTAAGTCCGAAAACCGTTTATAAATCATCAATATTTTTTGTGAGATGCTCCCGCACTAAGGACTGGGTAAACCAAATGTGCACAACATGATCTGTGTCAACAGGAATCTCTGGATGGATACAGGGCAGACCAAAAAAGAGGGATTATAACCCAACGTTGCTTCATAGATAAAAACCCCGTAGAAGCATGAGTACCATTATTTTAGGCAAATTGGGTGAGAGGAAAGTCATCGGCCCAGGTATCTTGTGCAGCCAATGTGTAACAACGCAAATACTGTTCCAAAATTTGGTTAACCCGCTCAGTATGTCCTTTGGACTGGGGATGGTATGTGTTGGAATGGCAGGGGGGTGATTTTTAAGATGGATAAAAGCTCATTCTAAAACCGCGCTGTAAATTGGGGCCCACAGTTACTGATGATCTCCTGCAGGAGAACAAACATCAAGAACACATGGCGTATGAAGAGATGAGCAGTTTCTTTGGATGTGATTGTGGAAGTACAGTGAATAAATAGGGAAAATTTTGTGAAGCGATTGACCACCACTATCACTACCATATTCCCATTAGAGCAGGTGTGTTCAACAATAAAATCCACAGACACCAATGTCCATGGACCCTCCACCTGTTGTAAGGGATGTAGGAGGCCATTTCTTTCTGAGCAGTCCAACTTGGCTCATGCACAGGTAATGCAATCAGCGATCTGGCCCATAACTTTCTTATTCAATCCCACCCAGCTATAAGTTCTCTTGATTAATTTAATGCATTTCTTGTTGCCCAGATGGCCAATTATGGGTGGGTCGTGATGTGGTAAAAACACTTTGGTTCTAAGGAGAGAAAGAACACAAACCTGCGACCAAAAAATATGAGACCCTTCACCAAGGAATACAAAGAATGTTCGTGCGTTTGAAGAGATAATTTGCTCAGGTAACTCCACTCCTTTGGGGCAGGACATCTGTGCTTCCAAAACCTGTGATATAAGCGGAGCATCTGGAGCTAACTCTATTGAGGCGACCACAGGTGGGACATTAGATAGGATTTGGGTGGTGGGGATCACAATAACCAAATCCACTTCCTCTGAGTCCATGGGATAATGGGCCAGGTTGCAGCTAAGAAAGTCAGGAAGCACATTTAATGCACCTTTCATGAATTCATATTTAAAAATTGAAATTTCATAAATCCTGATGGGTATGAGACTGCCTGTGCTCCAACTTTTGTGGTTTGTATAAACTATAAAAGAGCTTGGTGGTCCGTACACACAATTAATTCATGCTGGGCACCCTGTAACTGGTACTTCCAATGAGTCAATGCCCATATTATGGCTGCCAATTCCTTATTGTAAATGGCCCATAATTGCTCAATTGAAGAGAACTTCTAGGAAAAGTAGGCAACCGGATGTTCTAAGCCATCATGCTCATGGAGCGGAACTCCCCCAACCGCTACTGCTGAAGCATCACAAGTGACAATATACAGTTTGGATGGGTCTGCAAGTATTAGATTGGGGGTGATAAGAAAACTTCTTTTAATTGACTTGAACGCCTGCTGGCATTGGGGGTCCAATGGAAAGGCACATTCTTACCCATGAGGAGGTGGAGCGAGGCAGCCAACTGGGAAAGGGCCGAGGAAGAATTCTTTAGGAAAATAACAGTGCCCAAAAAAACTCCGTAATTGTTTCTGGGTTGTTGGATTCAGCCACTAGCGGATGGTATCTAACTTTTTGGCAGAATCACATACCCATCTTTTAAGATCAGGTTCCCAAGAAAGTTAACTTCCTCCTTATAAAACTCGCATTTTGAAGGCTTGACAAACATGCTACTTTGTGCAAAGCAGCCATGACCGCTTCTAAGTCTTTAGCGTGTTTTTTGGGAGTTGGGGAATGAACCAAGATGTCATTAATGTATGTTACCATGCATGTAAACCAGAGGTTTCCCAGTACACTATTGATCATTCATTGAAAGGTGTCTGGCACGTTCTTTGGCCAGAATGGCATTATGCAGAACTGATAGATACCTTGTTTGGTACGAATTGCAGTAAGTCACTCTTGACATTACATTACCCTTTATATAGTTAAAGGCATTGATAAGATCAAGTTTGGAAAGCATGTGAGAATTTGCAATCGCCTGACTGATAGTCTTCTCAAGGGGTAAAGGGTAGGGATCACTCGCTGTAATTTTGTTTAGGTGGCAATCCATGAAGGGGTGGAGAGAACCATCAGCCTTCTTGGAAAAGACGATGGGGGAGGGAATTGGCGACATCTTTTTTAACAACCATCCTTTCTTGAGCATATTGTCTAGCCAGGTGTTAATAGCAACCTCCTCTTCTGCCATGTGCGGATACAAAGGGTAGTTGATGTTCACCAACTGTACCATTGTTCGTAATCCTAAGTTAAATTTAGTGTGAGGGGGAAGACAGTCCGCCTTCTCAGAATCAAAACCTCTGATAGCACATCAATTCTTTGGGAAAATTGGATGGAAGGCCTAAAGGGGAAATGAGGGAAGTAATGGAGCTGCGACCTAGGGTTTTCTTGAGGGTATTAACTAAGGGAAATTCTCCCTCCGTTTGATCATTAACAAAATGACAACATATTTGACTCCATGAAAATCTTAACGTTTTGCCGGCACCACCATCCAACCCCCAAGATAACTGGAAACACCAAGTTTGGCATTGCTGAGAACCTATCGCAAAAGCTGAACTGATGTACTGAGAATGAAACTAGCCAGCGGACTAGGTATGAGGTCTGGGAGGCTGATGAAGCAACCATCACTGAAGGACCTACATCCAGATCAAAATCCAATTGTTGGGCTAGTTCAACACTCATAAAATTGCCTGCAGCATCAGTATCCACCAAAGCCTCAAAGGAAACTAGATGGGACCTGCCACTAATCTTCATAAGTAGTAAGAAGTAAGTGAACTTCTCTTTATTTGTAGTTGTAGTTGAATCCAGCGATACCAAAGAGATGGTAGTAGAGTCATGGGAAAACGCTTGTTAATAGGGGGAGTAAGCCCGTTGCAAGTCTGATGGTCAAAACATACTGACATGGGCACAATAGCTGCGGCAACTTTGGGGTGTTGATTGGCATTTTGAGTGGAACTAGGCTAACATGGCCAAAGGTATCTTCTTCACAACCTGGTTCAGTTGAAAGAAGGGACCATTGCTGCACCAATATCTATGAGATAGACGGAAATGGTTAGAAATAATAGTTGGTCAATTATGTCAGGCAAACAGCAAATTAGAATTAGACCTGCCTACCAGCCTAGGTGCTGAAGCACCTGAACGGCAAGCCAGATTGCCAAAGGCACTGCTTCTGGTACAACGGTTATGAAATTTGAAAGTAGTTCTTTCAATATCTGCTGATGAGCCATAATCTTGTAAAGACACATAATGAAATACTAGACGAATGTAGCCATAAGCCCCAAGGGGTGTTGGAATGCCAGCGGAAATGGCAGTTTATTTATGAATTTTGAATTTATTGCGGGTTGACTGACCAGGGGACGGACACTTCCAAAAAGACATAAAGAAAATGGAACGTAGAACAGGGGAGACACCCCAGAGAAGCAATGCTATCTCCTGTTGCCAACGGGAACGCCACTACAGGGAGGAGGGGGAACGTGTAAAGGGGCCAAAACCACTATTGAGCATGTGTGTAGGAAGGGGCCCAAGTTGATGAACCAAACCAGGAACCAGGAGGAGACCAACTGATGGTGACGCGGTTGGAGGTATCCAAACATCCACGCTTGAAAGTGGTCTACTAAGTGAGACCGGAACTGGTCGACAGCTTCTGGGAGGGCGGAGGTGGACCCTGCAATGGCATCCAAGACAATCGTGTGGATGGTCCACATGGCGATTGCAAACACCAGAGCACAGAGGGAGGGTGGGAGAGAGGAGACCATAGATAAAGCAAAACATATCCCTAGATAAACTGAAGGGATGTGTCTGATCCTGGTAAAGAAGACGTTTCACCTCGCGCCATATCGCTTTAGAGGTAGGGCACTTCTCCAGGCGGTTAAACAGCGTTCCATACTGGCCACACACGACGTAGGATGAGTGTAAAGCATTAGAGCTCTCAGCAGTACGGTACACTCAACTCTGACATCGCCACACATGGGAACGGATATGAGGCAGCAGCAGAGGGTGGTGGGTGTATTTCCAGATTGTCTTCTGGGTTTTAAGGGAATAAGGGATGTCCATCATGTCCAGGTAGTCCACCCTGGATAGAACATGGGACCGTGTGGGTATTATTTTGTCCAGAATGGGTAGCCCCTGTACCTCCTGTGTGAACAGTGGAGAGGGGCGCCCTCTCTGGGCTGTGTGCCCACAAATATGGATTCTCTACTCAGTGCTCCGCATGGAGAGAAGGATTCATTTGAAGTGGGGTGCAGTACCATGAGGACCAGCGGCTGAAGGGTGGGAAGCCAGATATTTCATCAAGGAGTGAGGGTGTGATGGATTGGCAAGGCCCAGGGCGCGGGAGAAGTTGGAGCAGGCCGTGTGGGACCAGTGTTGGGAGGGGATCATAGGGATGGTGATGGCCGCGATCCAGGTGCCCAGTATCTTTGCAGCATGGGCCTCAAAGTCGAGCAGGCTCATGCCACCACTATGGCGAGGGCCAAACATGACCTCAAGATGCACTGGTAGTGCGCGGCCTGACCAGTGCCACCCTTGTAAAGGGCATACAAAGATTTGACTAAACCTGGGGAGAAGGCGATGGCATGGGCTCCGAACCAAACTTTGGAGAGGAGCATAGAGTTTGCTAGAACAACCCTGCCAGTAAAGGAAGTAGGGTGGGCTCTGAGGGAGGCTATGCGCTTTGACACGTTATCCAGAATATGATTTTCCATCATTGAAGAGGCGTACCCGCCTGCCTCTAATCACACCCCCAAGTGGCGGATGGGCCCAACAGTGGGGTGCTGCACAAAGGGGAGCACAAGTGGGGCGGTGTGGGGTGGGCAGGGTAAGCAGGCCCATGTGCGAGCAGAAGGGCCGGGCTGGAAACAGGCTGCTGAGGCCCAGCGGGTTTGATACTGACCAAGGAGGATGATTTCAGTTTTGGAGGCGTTCAGTGCAGCATTACTTACCCAGGAGCAAACCTGGATATGGGCTTCAAGCACGCATGCGTCATGATTGTTAGATACCCTGACCACACAATCATCCACAAATGCCATCATTTTGACTGGGGCTTGGCCTTGCACATGGAACCCAGTGAGGCGGGCATTCACATTCCGAAGTAGTGGGTCAAGGCTGAAGTTATATAAGAGAGGGCTAAGGGGGTCCCCTTGGCGTAGGCCCCTTTGAGGGCGGATTACTTCCGTGAGGAAGCCAGGACCATGCACTGCCATTGTCGCAGATTCCGTCAGCAGCATCACCCAGCTGATGAAGAGGGGGTAGGCGGAATTGGTGTAGGCAGACCCTGAGGTAATCCTAATTTACTCTATCATAGGCCTTCTTTTGGTCTAAAAATAAAAATACCCAGAGGCCGTGGACTGACATGCGTTAGCCACAGAGTGTACGTTGTCACAAATCGACTTTTGGGTATGAAACTGAATTGTTCTGGGGAGATGGTGACAGATGCTACAATCCCTAGACGGTTAGCCATACTTTTTGTTAAAGTTTTAGTATCTATGTTTGTTAGAAAATGGGGCGCCAGTTGGATAGGTCTAGCTTATCCCCTTTCTTAACTAGCGTAATTGTGTAGGCCTCTTGCCCTCCTGGTAGAAGGCGCGTTTCCAGAAGGCTTTGGTTAAGGAAGGCAAGCAACAGTGGGGATAAATATTAGAAGTACTTCTTATAGAATTCATATGGAATGCCATCAGGTCCCGGGCATTTCCGCTTTGGTGCACCGCAGACAGCATACCAGAGTTAATCCAGAATAATCAATTCATTATTTCTGGGTATTGGGAAATGGTGCGGATGTGAGCGCTATCAAGAAATTTCACCAATTTGGCTGGTGGAATTGGTTTGGATCAGTATAATTCAGAGTAATAATTTTGCATCTTGATCGCTACTTTGGTAGGCTTGTCTGCGACGGAATTGTCTGGCTTTTGCACCTGTGTGCAGGCCAAGCTCTGGCGCCATACAAAGATTTTTTAAAAAATAAGCGGATCACGTGTCACCTGCTGTAATGTGTATGGCCCTGTATTAAACATAAACCCAATGTTTGTGTTGCCTCCCAAGCGCGTTGAGGTGGGCGGCTGCTTCTGCCCACTTATGGCCCCAAGCGGGGCTGTAGCCTGTGGCTGGGATGTTGGACTCCAGGTGGGCTAGCTCCGCCAGAGCTCACGAGATGACAGCTGAGTTAGAGCGTGAGCGGCGGGAGGAGAGGTGGCGAGCGTGGTGGATCATGTCACTTTGAAGGCCGACCAGGTGGAAATTGGGTCAGCACAAAACAGTGTGATAAACTCTTGTGCCAAAGTCGTGGATTCCACCCATATAGAAAATCTTGGTGACATGAGTTTGGGTGGGCGAAGTTTGCACCAGTGCGGAGCCTGAGCTGCTGGGTCAGGTAGGTGGAAGGTAATTGAGATCAGCCTGTGATTAAAGAAATCAATTTTTGACATGCGTAAGTGGGAAATCTGGGTATGAAATTTCATCAGCGTGAGGATAAGGTCGATGTGGGACATGGACCTTAACTGGCCATTGTGGATGTGTGGGCGCGACATGTTCTCGAGTAGTGGAGCATGGCATGGCAGTGTGTTAAACAACCCTAGGGTGGCCTTTAGGACACGAAGTTCTACGTGACCCTGGGGTGGGGAGGGTGAGGGAGGCCAATGGTCAGTGGATGGGTCCAACCAACAGTTCATATCGCTGACTACAAAAGGGTCAGGGGTAGCAGAAGGGATTTGACCAATGAGAAAAATTCCTAATGCTCTCATGCACAGGTTGGGGTATAGATGTTGATAATAGCATGCACCACGTTGGCCCACAAAAATTTGACCCTGAGGACTCAGCCATCAAGAAAGGATTCAGATGATAAAAATTTGAAAAAATTGTTCTTTCAAACAAGCACCCCACAGTGCTTGGACCAGAAGGATAGGGATGGGAGGAGCATGGTTTTCCAAGCATCCTCAAAACCGCGTGGACAGTGGGACTCCTGGATGGCCAGGATGTCCATGGGTAAATTATTTTGTAAATAACTCAGTTTCCTAGCCTGGGATGGTGAGGCCTTAAGTCCGGCGATGTTCAACGTCCCTAAAGTAAAGGCTCCCCCATCACACCTTAGGTGTGAGGGAAGGGCACTCAGGCCCTTCAGCCTCCTCTTGATCCTCACGGCGCTTCTTGGCGTCTCAGGTGTGTGCAGCATAGTTGGAAGAGTGGGTGAGTTTGGCAGTTGGGTTCACGTTGGCTTTAGCCTTCAATTTTGGTTTCCCCACTGCAGAACGATTTTTTTGTGCTGCACTCAATTGCAGTGCACCATTGGTTTAATTAAAAAAATTTTTAGCAGGCTGGAGATCAAATCAGATCCAATTGAGGCTTGGGCACAAAGGTTGGGTGAGTTTGAGTCACCCATTGGATCCTCAGCTTAGGTGGCCCAATTGGCTTGGGAAGCCCTATCTGATTAGTTGAGAGATTCCCAAGCTGCTTCTGCCGCAAAGGTCTCAATGTCCTCCTGGCGTTGGGAGTGTGGGATACCGGAGGCAACTTTGGCCGCCTCCTTGGCTGTGGCCCTGCAGGCCTGCTTGGCCTTCTTCCGCTCTTGGGGGATATTGGCTTTACTAGTAAGTAGCAGCCTTGTGATCCCCATGGGAAGTTCTCTTTAGTATTGGCAGTTGGTTCATAGTGGGCCTCCCCATTGTTCATGGCCACTGAGGGGTGTTCTTGGAATATGATGCCCTCCTTTGTGGGGCATGCGTGTGCCTTATGGCTGAACGCATCACATTGGGTGCAGATGGGGGGGCGCTGTCCACGGTGACCTAGAAAGGGTGGGTGGTATGCCCCTCAATATTGATATAAGTGGAGTGCATGATCTGGGTTAGATCCTTCGCTATCTCCTTGGTTGGGGTCAGAACTGTGATGGCTTTGCTGGTGCACAGGTGTGGCATTAGCGTAAAGTGTTGCATCTCAAGGGATTGAATTTCACCATATATGGCGAGCCCGTCCTTCAAATGTTGTTCTAGTACAGCGCGTTTGACCATAGTGGGCAGAAAGTTGAAGGTGAGAAAAATTTGGTTGGTTTTTGTCCATCTGGTGCGCTTAGTTTTTATGACCCGCTGCCCTTCAGGGAGGTCAATTACAACGCGCACACACAGCTTCATCCGCTGCCTCCTTACTTATAAAACTGAGATCCAGACAACCATGTGACATTAAGTGGGGTGCTACGTACACCGCGTTTGGGAAATGAATGTGTACATCTCCACAAAACTCTTCCCACAGCGCCGTTTGTTGAATATCCAGGAATACCCAAACTCTGTATTCCACTGGCAAAAGTGGTTGAGAGTGCGGCATATTGATGTACTGGTTGCATCGCGCCTGCCAAGCTAGAATTTCTGGGGAAATAGTAACCACCAGTTTTTTGTTTTTGTCTAATCCGCCAGATTCTCCAGGGCGTTTGCGAAAGTTAGAAGTCGTGGGGCCACCCCCTTTGCCTTTTATCTTACTTGCCCAGCTTCTCCCTGACATGGGCGCAAACTAATCTCCTCAGTGAGATTATCAAACTAAAGTCAGGCTTGAATTGAATTTGTTGCAAAAGTGATTGCAACAAGAAAGAAAAGTAAATGGCAGTTTATTTTTCAACATATAAAACTAAAGTTGGGGAAAGGATTTTTTAATGAAAAATAAAGGAAGAAAATTGACTAACAATTTTCTCGGTGTGATGCAACTAATTAAATAGTGGTCAATTGATGTGGGAATAATCCAGATTTTGGGTCCCTCTAGCTTAGCCTAACTGGCAAATTATTTGGGGAAGGGGACAGATAAGCTCAATGGGAATTGACATCAAATAATTCAGTGTTAGGCTGAATTGCTGTCAGTTCAACCTTGAACTCCTGAACTGAGGCTCAACTGCATTTCCTGTGGTTGGTGCAACAGCATCTGGCCCAATGAGCTATGGGAATTCCCCAGGGTCACCCCAAATAGGGGCAGTCCCAATCAGTTGGAAATGGGTTCAGGATGCCCAACCTGCCCATGCTCAGTCGCTAGGACATTCATTCAGCCACCAGAATTTCATCAGCTGCAACACCCAATTTACCGGATGAGGGCCTCAGAATATCATCTATTTGTTCTGATGATACTACCTACATGTCAGGAATTAACCCCAACAATTTCAAGAGGGGTTAGCTTCAACGATCACACTGCTGGCTGAAACAAAACCATTGGTGATTATGGCCAATAATTCAATCTTTATCCCTTTATGACTATTCAGATTCCAATTGTCAGCCTTATCCATCATTTTTAGAAAAACAACTTTAATTTGGTGATCTTGGCATAGATTTCCTTAATCAAGCTAATGAGTTCAGCTGAGGTGAGCAAGGGTACACTGGGAGGGATCTGAAGATGGAGGACTGTTACCCAGCGCTCATCTACCACGTGGGCGAGGTTGCCCTGGGTGACGATGGGTACATCGCTATTTGGTCCCTTTTTACTCATAAACATAAAGAGCGACCAATCTATGCAAAGAGGACGTTCCCCTGACTTAAAAACTTGGCGGATTTGCGGACATAATGTATGAAAAGATTCTTGTGGGCAAATATCATGATGAGCCGCCACAGGTGATCAAAATGCTTGATGGCTTCAATGGGGTACCTTTCTATGCGATGGGGAACTATATAAGCAAGTTGGAAAATAACGCTGAGTTTCCTGAAACCTTCCATTAGACCAGCAGTTATTATGGATGCTCATAGAGCAGTAGTCATAAAGGGTTGCAGAAAACGCTGGAGTTCTTATGAGCCCATCACTATCGGGAGAGTATACATTATGATGTGCTTGAGACGGTTGCTTGTTGTCACCAGTGCCAAGTAAAGAAACCTTTCCTCAGGAAGAACACCTACCAACCGGTTGTGCCTCTTTTCGCATGGCATACTGTTTCTCTGGATGTAGCGATTCATCTGCTAACTGGCGCAAACCACTCAAAGTATATGATAGTATCCATTGATCATTTGATAATAGGGGTGGAAGCAAGAGCGATCAACGATTTAGGGGCTGTCACTATCAGGGAAACTGGAGCGCAGGAGGTCGCTGGAGGGAGAGACACAGGCCAAAGGTGTGCCAACAAGGCCAAGTGACCCAACAAAATGAAGAGGCATCCTAAACGTTAATTATTGCGTTTTCAAATAAATCTGTGGAGCAAAACGCACACCAAACTGGCCACAACCATTAGAGACAAGAGGCCCTGGGAGCTGGGAAGGGTGGCGAAAAATCTAGGGCAAAAGGCAGTAAAGTAGGAGGAGGCAGAGCCGGCGGAAAAGAAGGCGGAGTAGGCGGAGGACTCAGTTATAACAGTAGGGGCAAACCAGAGCGGAAAACGGACTCCAGCTATTGAGGAACTTTGTAGAGATGTATTTTTTTGGAAAAACCAAAATACAGGAAATGTGCCCAAAATCCTAAACTTTATTAAAATAATCTATGTATCTGAGAAAAGCAAAGCCTTTCTTATCTTGGGACTTAATTTATACGGGGCTGCTTCATGAAGATTCCATAGGTTATTGAAACCTGATATGCGCTACCAATTCGTCGTTTTTCAACAAAATCAAAAAATTTTGAATTTGTCCAGATTTTGTAACCTCATATCTTGTGATTTTCTGGGTCTTGAGTTCGATTCCCTTCTAGGCTTTTGCCTCAATTAAGCTGTTTTCCTCATCCCTGGCTGGCAAAGCCAAAACCCAGTTTTTGTCAATGACCTTAGATAGGTCATTGACCCTTAGAAGTTCTGGTCTGTGCCCCAATGGCTTGTAGGACTTGACTTTAAAAGGGCGATTAATTCCAGTAAATATGTCACTAGCTGTGACAGTCACCATTATCAAGTTCATACTTGAGTGTGTCATACAGCAACACAGCTATCCGCAAAATTATCCTCATGGACAACGGAACTAAATTTTTATGCCACATATCCTTACAAAGAAGAATGAACTAATGGCAATCCTTGTGGTCTTGAGTACACTCTACCACCCTGAATCTAATGGAATGGTGGAAAGGGTCATGGAAAGCTAGTAAATAATCTCCGCAAGCTTGTAAAGGATAGGCCCTCTAATTTGATTACCCTATTAATCAAAACCATCTTTGCATACATTCTTAGGTACAGCTCATCAACTGTCAAGAGTCCCTTTCAATTACTTTATGGAAGACATCCAGCCTTGCCAACATTGCTTTATTACTGTGTGGAGGATACTGGCGGAGTAGAGCCTAAGCGCTAAATGGCTATCTTAACTGACATGCTGATTAAATTTCAAACTGAAGCATATTCCATTAGTTTAGCTATGAAGATTTGGAATCAGGCGGCTGATTAATGTAGACGCAGCAGCTTCCTAAAGTTTGGGGTAAAATATCTTGTCCTGTTCTATGATCAGCTCGGGTTGGAAGAAGAAACAAACTTGCCAGCATATGATCAGACCATTTGATATAATTGAGAAGATTGGTGTTAATGCCTACACTATTATGTAACATGCGGGTGGCAGATCTTCAACTGGGTACATGCAAAGTTCTTTTGGGCCTACTAGAAATAGGAGCTTATCATCCAGTCAAGGGGTAATTTCATGAATTTGATATGACTGAATGATAAGTCACCTATCTGGCAGATCAAATTATGAGTCAAGTTAAGCCTCAAGATGGAGCGATAGATCATGCCAATTCTAAGCAAATTGATTAAAGTAATAATGATTGGCAAATTGAAAGAATTTTGCAAAAGCCTCAATGATAGAACGATTTTTCTACAATTGTATCAATTAGATTTACTAAGAGGAAGAGTTGAAACCCGATGAGGAATACAAAGAATTAACTGTTGAGCGTGGGAACAAGAAGAGGAGGTTTTTTGGAAGAGTGAGAGAGTAGGCACGAATCAGAGGAAGTAGCCATTAAGTGAAATATTAAAGAAAATGGTATCATTGAAGCATTAAAGCTCTTTATGTTTTTTTTAGTACTAGATGGTCCCAACCCAAGGGGGATTCATCGATGTCTAAAGCTCTTTATGTTAATTTCTTGATTATTATTTTTTAATACTAGATGGTCCCAACCTGAGGGGGGATTCATCGATGTAATTGCTTGATTATTAATAATATTAAAGTTCAGAAATCATTACATCACTCATCCATTGATCAATGGGTCTTCACCTGTGCAACTAGCTCGGCGGAATCAGCCTTAACCGCCCAAGTTAACACCCCTCATTCCAGATTAGCACTGTTAGATATCAGAATAACGGACATGATGGGAAGAAAATTCACCATTTGAATCCCTCAACTGGACCAATTCCTAGACATATGTAGGGTTACTAAAGAAGTTATCTCATCCATTACACAGAAAATTGGTAGTCAGTAAAGCAAAAACCAATACTAGTGAGAGTTTGTCAGATCATTTCAAGTCTTAGATATCATGAGATACAATCCTGCCTAAGCAAAACGAAGGATGATCAGAAGGTCATGCGACTAATACCCAAGGTGACACTAAAAGCATTAAATTATGGCTGACCCTCAAAAGGGTAAGAATCAAGCTTCTTCAATAAATCAACCTAAGTGATACCAAGTCTCATCTGACTTTGTACATTAAACTTACTTTTTTCCATATCAAAAATATGATACAAAGGCATTATACCATCCAGAATGCATCACATGACCATGAGCCTCCCTTCCAGATTTCCCCTCCATTAATTTTTTAGATTTTTTCTTTTTTTTGTTTATATTGTTTAATGTGACATATAAAACTCCCTTTTTTAAATTTAACATTTTTAAAATTTTATTTGTGGAAGGCCAACCAGGGGACAGACACTTCCAATATGTCAAACTAAAAGAACTTATATCAGCAAGAGGCACCCCAGAGAAGCAAACTCTATCTCCTGTTGCCAGCAGGAACGCTAAGAAATGGAAGGGGGTTTTGTGTATAGGGGCTTGCGCCACTATTGAGCACGTATGCAGGAAAGGGTCTGAAGTGATGAACCAAACTGGAAACCAGGATGAGACCAACTGACAGCGATGGGATGATAGGTACCCAAACAACCATGCTAGAAAGTGGTCCATTAGATGTGACTGGAACCAGCGTACAACTTCCTGGAGGGTGGGATTAGAGTCTGAGATAGCATCCAAGACAACCGTGTGGATAGTCCACATAGCGATTACAACCATTAAGGCTCAGAGGGAAGGTTGTATAGGGGAATTCAAGGGTAAGGCGAAGATTCTTAGATAGTCTGAAGAGCCATGTTTAATCCTGGAGAAAGAGACGCTGAACCTCACGCCAGACCGCTTTTGATGGAGGGCACTCTTCCAGGCGTTGAACCAAAGTTCCATACTGGTCACACACAACACAAGATGAAGCAAAGCATTAGAGCGCTCAGCAGTATGGTATACCCATTTCAAGCAGCGCCACACATGGTAATGAATATGTGGATGCAGAAGAGGGTGGTGGGCGTACATCCAAATGGTTTTTTGGGTATTGAAGGAGTAGGGGATGTCCACATGTCCAGGTAATCCACCTGGCCGTGACAGAGGACCTCATGGGTATCACATTGTTCAGATTAGCTTGGCCTTGCACTTCCTGGGTGAACCGGGAAGTAGGTCAACCCCTCTTGGTGGTGTGCCCACTGATGAAAATTCTCCACTCAGCGCTCCGCATGGTGAGGAGAATTCTTTTGAAGTGGGAGACGTCCCATGCGGGCCTACATCAGAAGGGTGTGAAGCAAGATACTTTAAAGGGAATGGGGATGGGTAGAATTGCTGAGGCTTAGGGCGCAGGAGAAGTTAAAGTGGGCTGCACGTGACAAGTGCTGAGCTGAGAGCGTTGGGTTGGTGACTGCAATGATCCAGGTGCAAAGTATTTTGGCAGCGTGGGCCTCAAAGTTGAGCAGGCACATACCACCACTATGGCGAGGGCCAAACATGATATTCAGGCGCACTGGTGGTGGGCGGCCTAACCAAACCACACTTGTAGAAGGGCGTATAATATGGTGAAGAAAGATGGAGAAAAGGCGATAGCATGGGCCCTAAACAAAACTTTAGAAAGGAGCATAGAGTTGGCTAGCACTACTCTTTCTGTAAGGGAGATTTGGCGGGCTCTGAGGGAATCTATGCGTTTTGTAACAAAGTCCAGGATATGGTGCTCCATCACCATTGAGGCATACCCTCCCACCTCCAGCCACATCACCAAATGGCAGACTGGACCAGAGGTGGGCCTTGGCATGAAGGGGAGCATGAGCGGGGTGGTTTGGGGTGGACAGGGAAAGCGAACCCGTGAGCTAGCTGCTGAAGCAGGTAGAAAACTGGGCGCTGGTGACCAGCGGGCTTGGTACCAACCAAGGAGAATAATTTCCGTTTTGGAGGCGATAAGTGCAGCTTTACTTACCCTGGAGTAAACCTGGATAGTAGTTTCAAGCACGCGTGAATCATGATTGTTAAACCCCAACCACACAATCATCAGCAAATGCCAACATCTTGAATGGTGCTCGGCCTTGCACATGGACACCAGAAAGGCGGGCATTTACATTGTGTAAAAGTGGGTCAAGGCTGAGGTTATATAAGAGTGGGCTTAGAGGGCCCCCTCGGTGTAGTCCCCTATGAGGGCGAACTATATCAGTTAGGAAGCTAGGCCACGCACAGCCATTGTGGCAGATTCCGTGAGCAACATCACCCAATTAATAAAACGATGGGGGAGGTGGAACTTGTGGAGACAGGCTTTGATATAATCCAAATTAACACTATCATAAGCATTCTGCTAGTCTAAAAAACAAGTGCTCCTGAATCCATGGATTGGCAGATGTTGGCTACAGTATGTATGTTATCCCAAATAGACCGTTTGGGAATGAAATTAAATTTCTCAGAGGAAATAAGAGCTGAGGCAACTACCCCTAGGCGGTTGGCCATGATTTTAGTAAATAGTATAGTATCTGTGTTAGTAAGTGAAATGGGTCGCCAGTTGGCCAAGTCCAGCTTATCCCTTTTCTAATACAGCGTTATCATGTAGGCCTCTTGGCCCCCAGGGAAGAAGCGCATGGACATTAAGCACTGGTTCATTGAGGCAAGCAGCAAGGAGGAAAAATAATTTAAGTATTTCTTATAGAACTCATAAGGAATCCCATATGGACCTGAGCATTTCCTGTATGGTGCACTGCGAATGGCAGACCAGAGCTCATCCCAAGAAATTAAATTCATCGACTCCAGATAACGGGAATTGGTGTAGATATGTGCACTTTTGAGAAAATCATCAACTTTGGCCAGTGTGACTGGATTGGAACAATACAATTTGGAGTAATAATTTTGAACTTTGAGTGCCACTTCAGCTTAGGTATCTGAAACAGAGTGGTCTGGCCGCCTAACCTGTGTGAAGGCCAAGCTCTGTCGAAGTGCAAAGAATTTTTGAAAAAGTAAGTGGAGCACATGTCACCCAACATTATATTCTTTGCTTTATACTGCACACAAACTCAGTGTTTGTGTTGTTTTACCAGTGCATTGAGGCGAGCGGAAACTTCTGCTCACTTGTGACCCCAGGCCAGGCTGTAGCCTGCAGTAGGGACATTATATTCCAGGTGGTCCACTTATGCAAGCGTGCACAAAATGACTGCTGAGGCATCTCAAGAGCAACGTAATGAGATGTGGCATGCTTAACAGATGGTGTTCGCTTTGAATTCTGACCAGGTAGAAAGTGGGTCAGCACATAATGGTGTGGTAATTTCTGGAGCTGAGGTTTTGGTGTCCACCCATGAGGAAAACCTGGGAAACGTGAACTTAGCTGGATGGAGTTTGCACCACTTCAGCGTCTGTGCTGCGGGCGTGACAGCAAGAAGGAAATTGATACCATCCTGTGGTTGGATAAATCAAGTTTTGTCATTATAAAGTGTGCAACCTGAGACTGAAATTTCAACGGTGCAAGAACAAGGTTAATGTGGGACATAGATCTCAGCTGACCTTTGTGCACATGGGGAAGATACATGTTTGTGAGCAGCGGTGCATGATGAGGCATAGTATCAGATAAACCCCAAAGTGGCCTTTAGAACGCAAAGTTCTATGTGCCCATGTGGGGGTTTAGGTGACAAGGTCCAGCGGTCGGTGGCCAGATTGGTACAGATGTTTGTATCGCCCACCACAAACGGTTCAGGGGAAGTGGGAGGGAATTAACGGCTGAAAAGAATTACTGATGAGCTCATGCACATATTGGGGTGTATATGTTAATGAAATCATGCACTTCGTCATCCCAAAAAAAGGATACAACAAGGACACAGCCATTGAGGTATGAATATGATGAAATAAATTTAAAATCATGGGTTGCTCATATAAGCACCCCACATTGCAGCAACCAAAATGAAAGGGAAGGGAGGAGCATAGTTTCCCATATGTCCTCAGCACCATATGGAAAGTGGGTTTCCTGAATGGCCAGGATGTCCACGGGTAAATTATTTTTCAAAAATCTCAGGTTCCTAGCCCAGGACGGCGAGGCCTTGAGTCCAGCGATGTTCAACTTCCCTATAGTAAAGGCTCTCCCATCACATCTTAGGTGCGGGGGAAGGGCTCCCATGCCCTTCAGCCTTCTGTTTTTCAGTACGCCGCTGTATGGCAGTACAGGTATTTTGTGAATATGGAGAAAGTTTCAGTAGGGTTTCGTTTTTGGTGGGATTTTTGTTGGCTTTTGGCTTTGGCTTATTTCCCCCTTGGTACAAATCTTCAGCTTGGTATGTAACTGCAGTGTACCATTGCATGTTGGCGAAAATTTGGCAGGTAGATTGGTGAGTGACTCAGTTTTGATTGGGGCTTAGTAACATTGGTCAGGTGAATCTGACTCACCCATTGGGTCCTCCGTTTGGGTGGCCCAATCTTATTGGTGGATGGATTTGCAAGTCGCTTCTGCAGCAATTGACTTGATGTCCTCCTGGAGATGGGTGGGTGGGATCATGGACGCGGCCATGGCCGCCACCTTTGCCACTGCTCTGAAGGCCTGCTTAGCCTTTGTACGCTCATGCGGGGACACAGACTTGACTTGAACGTAGTACCTCAGAGCACCCCATGGGAAGGTGGCATCATTGTCTATAGCCAGTTCATAATGTGCATTTACACCGCTCATTGCATCTGGGATGTTTTCGTTTTGAGTAATGCCCTCCTTGGCAGGGCAAGTATGGGCCTTGTGGCCAAAAGTGTGACAGAAGGTGTAGATAGGAGGCTGCTATCCACGGTGAACTGGAATGGGCGGGATTCTTACCCATCGATTTCCACAAAAGCAGTGTGGGGTATTTGGGTCAAATCTTCCACTACCCCCTCAGATGGGGTGAGAACAACGATTGATTTTCCAGCGCACAGGTCCAGCATGAGCGTAAAGCACTGCATCTTGAAGTATTAGTCTTCCCAATATTTGTTGAGCCCATTCATTAGGTGGTGCTCCATCATGGTGCACTTAATTTTTGGAAGTTGAAAGTCAAACGTTACAAAAATGTAATTTGATTTAGCTAATGAGTGCGCTTTGTGTTGGCTACTGTTGACTGTCCAGGAAGTTCACCATCACCTGCACCTTTGGGGCTTCATCCGCCGCATTTTTGGTTTTGAACCTAAGATCCATCCAACCTTGGGGCATGGAGTACAGTGCAACGTACACTGCGTTTGAGAAATGGGTGTGTACATCTTTACAAAACTTCTCCTAAAGCGCCGTTATTTGTTTATACAGGAAAACTCACACACCATGCTTCACTGATGAAAGGGGCTGGGAGTGTGTCATATTGATGAACTGGTTACATCTCACTTTCCAGGCCAAAATTTCCAGGAAAATGCTAATCGCTAGTTTTTTACTATTAACTTTATCTAGGCTGCCGGTGTTACTGGGTTGTTTACCAAACTTGAACAGTGCGGGGACCGCTCCTATGCCCTTAACTTTGCTCGCAAAACTGCTACCCAACATTGAGTGCACACTAATCTTTTTGATGAGATTATCAAACATATCTAGACTTGAATCAAATATGTTGCAAAAGTGTTTGCAACGAGAGAGAAAAAGTTATAAAACCTCCTTTTTTATACTACAATAAAGTTGTCATCAACTATATATCTTGTTTTGGTGCTTGACTTCAATAAATCCAATTTTCTGTGCCTACCATAAGTTGGATACTCTATTTTGATGGGACATAAACACTGACTTAACACTCTTTATAATATATAGTTATTTTCATGAGTCTTAGATGGCTTCTAGTACTGACTTTTAGGCTTCCTGATCATAGCACCATCAATCTCAAAAATGGAAGCCCAACAGGATAGTTCTCACTACAGGAGCTCATCTGACAGAGAGAGCCTGCAACTAATTGATCACACCATAGAAGATGACCCAATTGATAGTTTTATCTGCTGGGTGCACAATGGGAGCGGTGAAGATGATTGATTGGGATGTTTGCCCATCATCACATTTGAAGAAATTCAAGAAAATCCTATGGAGATTCCTGAATCTTGTGTCTAACTTGGATTCCAATGAAGGATGTTTGAGAGTTACTTTGTGGAATCATTAACCCAAGAGAAAGAGTCAACCTCAAATAGGCATCTGTTATGGACAGGACTCTAATAGTACTGTTTTCTTTGATGCACTCCCAGTGTTATGGATCAAGGTTAAATATATCTCACTTTATTATGTTATTTGTACACCCTCCACTTTATCATATTGTGCGTTTACTTAGAGTCCATAGCGAGGAGCTCCACTATCATAGCAAATACCCAAGGGGCCTTTTGTTGGCCTAAAAATAGGTATACAATTTATTATCACAAAGTATAGGGGACATCCACCACTTGGTTGAGGAGAACTGTTCCTACATCATTCAAATAAATAAACAAATAGGGACTATAGATTACGTTGTTCTCAAAATATATGAAGGAAGCTATGAAACTCTTTCAAAAGAACATCTTGGAGTCAAAAAAGAATATTTAGAGATTACTTGATACCTTTACTGAAGAGCTCTGAAGACAAGATAGTGAAGCTCATGGCAAAATGTCAGCTTAAGCTTCCACTAGCCACCATCAGGAGGAAGACCAGATATAGCTCCTCTAGGTTCAGCTAAGTAATCCTTACAACAAATTGATGAGGTGGAGGCCAAAAAAACTCTGAGAACTCATCAGTATCTCAGTATGTTGCTTTCTGAGTGGCCCATGTTGAACAGTATTTGGCATCCCGTGGGACTTCAGGAGCCTACTCTTTCCATTACTGAGTAACTTAACAAATTGAGGAGTGACTTGAGAGGCAAATCCCCCAAGTGAAAGTACATTAACAAGTCTACAGTTATCTAATTGATACTGAGAAACGCTAAAATACTCTTACAGAAGAGCTGAAAGCCAAGGCCAACAAGTCTCCTCAGAGCGCAGAATGCAAAAATAGAAGGAAGACTTGATTCAGCGTATTGGAATATTAGATGATGAGAACAATCTTTTCAAATGTACCACACATGCTTGCCAAAAAATTTATGATCTGGAAATTTTCGTTAAGAACTTGGATAATGATATTGCTGATCTAAAAAGAAGAATTATCCTTCTGGATGTTACGCCAAGACTTACCCTGGAGGAAATGGAGCACATCTCAATCCTCTATAGGACCAAATATGCCAACTTGAGAGGTAAGCTGGACAGAGCAATGCAACAATTGAAATTTTAAAATTAAAAAGCTCCCAGAGTATACGTCATTGCAGGATGGAGGCCACAACCTTTAAGACTACGTTCAAGGAAAGGCTAACACCTGGATAAGAAAGTATCAAATCATTTATTTACATCTATAAAGCCACGTGGAAGGTGCAAAGGATCATCAAAAGGTTATGCATAGTTTAGCTTGTTTAGTCCACATAGCTCAATATGTTATGGTGCCTCATATGGATGACCTGCACACCTGGAGAGAAGTAAAGAGGCGTTTGTTAACTTTTGGCGGATTTAGTTGGTTCCTCCAAACGGGTTTTACGGCTTAAAACCCACTGAGCAAGAGACTAGTGATATGAGGATTGCTGGTTTTTAATAATTAATAATAAAAAAGACTTGATAATAAGCTATTGCCCTTACCAATAACAATTTATTTAGTATTAAACTTAACAACTACTTTTGTTATACTTTTCTACTACCCTTTTTCTTTGTAAAATACCTCCTCATTATTATTCTCAAGCTCAACTCTTAATCTGTGGTATTTCTAGTTGGTTTCACTATTCTGCTTAATAAGAACTATTTGCTACCAATTTAGGATTTTCATTTTATCATCATGTCCTTGCAGAATTCCCTCGATTTGCCAAACCATAATTACTTCTATCATTTTGCATTTAAATCTATTGTTCAATCGAGAGGCTCCCATATACCTGTAAATATGATCAGCCAGATATGTGACTTATCATCCAGTCATATCAATTTCTCAGCATTACCCCCCCTTAACTAGAAATTTAGCTCTTATTGCTTGTATGCCCAAAAAGACTTTGTGTGTACTCAGTTGATAATATAACCCCTGCGGGTTCCTTAATAGTGTAGCATTAACACCTAACTTCTTTATTATCAAAAGGTCCAATCCATATGTTGGCAAGCTTGTGTCTTTGTCATAGAAACGGCAGAAGAAGTTTAGACCAGCCTGCCGGTCAGGATGCATAAGCACCCAAAAAGCAAGCCAGAATGCCAGAGGCATTGCAGACTGTGACTTGATATGAAGCTGGGCACTGGGAAATGACAAATTGTTGGTGCAGCACAATAGTGAGTATGATCCCAATGACAAACCACACTGAACCCACTCCCAACCCATGGGGTCTTGCTGCAGGGGGTGGGATCTCTGAGATAGTCTCAATGAGTTCTTCAGCATATTGGGACAATTCAACTGGGGTGGCAAGGAGACGGTTTCTCTCTTGCAATTGGTGGAAATAAGGCCACAAGATCCCCGCATATTGCTGCCAGAAGTTAGTGATAATGGGGTTGTAGAGCCAAAAATATTGGACTCTATGAATCCAATTGATGACGGAGGGGGCCATAGTAACCAATAGTACTGGTAGAGCCCATCTGGTTTACGGACTGATGGGCCACCAGGGAAATGCCATCAGAGATGCAGTCAGAAGAGATAATCAAAATTGTTTAATGTTTTGCAAAATTTTATTGAAAGGAAATAAAGAAAATCAACTAATAAATTTATCAGTGCTATGCAACTGATTAAATAGTGGTTGATTGGGGTAGTGACAAGCTGGGATCAGTGCCCTCAATTTCGACCTAACCAGCGAATTGTTTGGGAATGGGCAGGTTTGTTCCTTGGGAACTGACATCGCAAAATTTGGTAGTGGGCCAAGTCACTTTCAGTTTGACCTCAAATGTCCAAACTGAGGCTTGGCTACATTTCTAACAACTGGCATGATGGCATTTAGCCCAATGAGTGACGGGAATCCCCCAAGGCCACCCCACATAGGGGTGGGTCCATTTGGTTGGGAAAAGGTTTGGACACCTAACCTGCCATGCTCGGTAGATGGACTGTTCATTTGGTCAGTGGCATCACATCAGCTGCAACGCCACGATTGCCAACAGGGGGCTTCAAACCCCCATCAATAGCGCCCAACGCTATGGCCTGATTATCAAGGATGATCCCCAACGACTTTGGTAGGAAAGTTTTTTGTTTGATTGGCATATTGATCAAAATGTAACCATCAGGTGTTCCGCCAATTTCAAATTAACATTCTCAGTGCAGATTTTGCTAATTCCCCATAACAGTTCTGTCGAGGTGAGTGTGGGTACTGGGGGTGGGGTCCAAAGTGGAAGAGCTGTTACCCATCGCTCATCTACTATGTGAGAGAGATCGCCCTGAGTAACAAGAGGTACCGCCATCCTCTTTGGTGTTTTCTTACTCAGAAATAAGGAAGATAGCCCAATCAACAGCCAGTGGACATTCCCTGGGACTTACATTACCCTTTCCTTTTTCCAAAGGAAGGGCACCCCCACTGGGAAACTGCACCCAGAGCCAAATTCTTGTGTGCCTTGGGTAACTTGATAGCCATAATCATCGCAACTTTCTGGGGGGGGGGAGCCTTGGGGTGGGATATATGGAATGCTTTGACCAGGTCCATGCAAACTGCACAATTGCGCGCCTTGACCCAACTATTTTCGTAGACTGGATACCCTTCCAGGCCACAAGATATTGGATGGAACGTCGCGACTTCCAGGATGCCAGGATTGCCTCTACCTCAGCTTCTTCCCCATTATTGATGATGATCAGGTCTGGTTCCATGGGAATTGCACCCTTGAAGGGCGACAGCTGGGAAACATGGAAAACAGGGTGCTGCTTCCAATGCACAGGAAGCTTCAGTCAGAACGCCCTGTTACCCAGTACCTCCTCCACTAAATGGGGGCTTGAGCATTTACTGGCAAATTTATGGGAAGGGGTTTGAATTCTTAAATGATGGGTATCAAGCATGATGTAGGAACCCACCGTAAAATCATGACCTGGAAGATGCTTACAATCTGCAAACCACTTGTAGTCATTTATTGCTTTGGTAAGGTGTTCCTGCACTAAAGCTTGAGTCAATCTGATATGGGCAGCATGGTCCGCGGCAGCTTGAACCTCAGGCTGCAAGCATGGCCCAACCAAAAATGAAGGATTATA
This sequence comes from Massospora cicadina, assembly GCA_022478985.1. NCBI lineage: Eukaryota > Fungi > Entomophthoromycota > Entomophthoromycetes > Entomophthorales > Entomophthoraceae > Massospora > Massospora cicadina. The sequence goes on along the minus strand of JAKSZP010006629.1, from coordinate 61,218 downwards.
ACCCAACGTTGCTTCATAAGGGGAAAACCCCATGGACATGTGGATCCCATTATTGTAAGTGAATTGAGAGAGGGGCAAGTCACCAGCCCAAGTATCCTGCGCTGCTGCAGCATAGCAATGCAGGTACTGTTTGAGGACTTTATTGACCCGCTCAGTCTGTCCATCAGACTGAGGGTGATATGCCGTGGATCAACAGGGGGATATTTTCAGGATCAATAGGAGTTCACTCCAAATCTGGGCAGTAAGCTGTGAACCCCAGTCACTGATGATCTCCTGGGGAAGACTGAACATCTAAAAAACATGGAGTACAAAAAGATGGGCAGTTTATATCCGACAAAATTGTGGAAGTACAAGGTATAAAAAGGGAAAATTTTGTGAAATGATCCACCACTACCATCACCGCTGTGAACCTATTAGAACAGGGGAGTTTAACATAAATTCCACGGACACCGAGGTCCATGGGCCCTCCGCCTGTTGTAAGGGGTGCAGGAGGCCGTTTTTCCCAGAGCAGTCCAACATGGCCCTAGCACAAGTAACACAATCGGTGATCCAAGCCAGAACCTCTTTTTCAGACCTGCCCAATTAAAGGTTCGCTTGATCAAATCAATTCATTTCATTTCTTGTTACTGGGATGTCCAACCGTGGGGGGATCATGATGTGCATTGAATACTCTCCGATTGGAAGGAGGGGAACCCAAATGCAAGATTGGAAGTAAATGAGTCCCTCTTCTAAGGAGTATAGGGAGTGTTTGTGACTCGAGTGAGCCAACTGCTTGACCAACTCCACGCCCTCAGGGCAGGCCATTTGACCAGCTAAAACTTGAGCCACTAGTGGGGTGTTGGGAGCCAGAGCGATGGAGGACACAACAGGGGGAACAATCAACAGGATCTGAGTGGCAGGAATCATGGTAACAAGATCCACTTCCTCTGGTTCCAAGGGACAGTGGGCGGGACTGCAGGCTTAGGAAATTGGGAAGTACATTGAGCGCACCTTTAAAGAATTTGTATTTAAAGTTAAAACTGCACAGGTCCTGATAGGTACAGGCCTGCTGATGTGCCAATTTTTGGGGTTTGCAAAAATACAAAAGGGCCTGGTGATCCATGCAGACCATTAATTCATGGTGGGCACCCTGCAACAGATACCGCCAATGAGTTAATGCCCATGCAACAGCTGCCAATTCCTTATCATAAATGGCCCAAGACTGCTCCATGGCTGTGAACTTTCAGGAAAATTAAGCAACCGGATGTTCAAGACCATTTTGCTCCTGAAGTAACACCGCTCCCACTGCTACCAATGAGGCATCACATGCAACAATATACAGTTTGGTGGGATTGGCATGTTTCAAAATGGGCAGAGACATAAATACCTCCTTGATCGATTCAAATGCCTACTGGCATTTGGGCATCTAAAAAAACAGTGTATTTTTCCCAGTAAGGGGTGGAGTGGTGCGGCCAACTGGGAAAGTGCTGGGGAAACTTTTTAGGAAGATGATAGTTTCAAGAAACTTCGAAGTTGTTTCTGCGTAGTCAAAATTGGCCATTCTCAGATTGCATCTAACTTGTTAGGAGGATTGCATAGCTGTCTTTGAGAACCAAGTTCCCAAGGAAAGTAACCTCCTCCTTATAAAACTCACACTTGGAAGGTTTGAGGAACAAACCTGCCTTATGCAAGGCGACCACCACTTCTTCCAAGTCAATAGCATGTTGTTCAGAGTTGGGGAGTGAACCAGGATATTATTGATGTATATAATTGCATAGGTAAACTGGAGTTCACCCAGTACATTGTTGATCATCTATTAAAACGTAGCGGGAGCATTATTCAGCCCAAAGGGCATTACACGAAATTGAAAAATGCCTCACTTCATCTGGAAGCGGTTAACCATTCCTGCCCTTCCATTACATGAATTTGGTTGAAGGCGTTCACCAGATCCAGCTTAGAGAATACACAGGATTTGGCGATTGCCTGGATGATTTTCTTCTCCAGAGGCAATGGGTAGGGATCAGAAACTGTTATTTTATTCAAATGACCATAACCCACGCAGGGGCGGAGAGAACTATCCACTTTGTTGGCGAGGATGATGGGGAGGCGATGAGTGAGGTCTCTTTGAACAACCAACCTTTTTCAACATATCGTTCAACCAGGTATTGAGTGCAACTTCTTCCTCCGCTGTATGGGGATACAACAGACAGTTGATGTTCACCAACTCCATGGTTGTTTGAAACCCACAATTAAACCTAGTGTGCTTGGGCAGGCAATCCACCTTTTCCATGTCAAAGTTTCTTTAATATCACACTAAGCTTTATGGAAAACTGGCCGGGATACCCGTAGAAGTGACCAGGGCATTAATAGATCTGGTTCCTTGTATCTTCTTGAGGGTGTCAATTAGAGGGAATCCTCCCTATGAATGATCATTGGCAAATGACAACATATTAGACTCTAAATGAATCTTAACATGTTGTCAGCGCCACCACCCACACCTAATATCATCAGAAACACCAAGTTTGGCAAAGCTGAAGAGTGATCGCAGAAGCTGAACTGGTGGATTGAAAAGGGTACTGGTCAGTGAACAACATACGAGGGCTGATAAGAAGATGAGGCCACCATCCTTGAGGAGCCTGCATCCATTTCCAATTTTAATTGTTGTGCCAACTCAACACTCATGAAGTTCCCCGCAGCTCCAGTATCCACCAGAGCTTCAAAGGAGACATGATGCAAGCAGACACTGATCTTCATAGGCACTAGGAAATAAGCGAATGTTTTGTTTATTGGAAGATTCGACTGACTCATTTGCAACTGAAGAAATAATGGGCATATTGGGTAAGGATGGGGTTCTTCAACGGAGCAAAAATTGGAAGTACAAGGGTGAGAGAAACGCTTCCTCCATATGAGCTTGATAAAATCATTAATAATTAACTCTGTAACTGCCAACTCGGACTCAGGGGTTATGTCAAGATTGGTACTCAGATCCAACGCTAATTTGGAGATAGGCGCGTCATCTGCGTCTACTTTGGGTAATCTAATCAAGAAATTTGCCTTCTGATAATGGGTAACATGACAGGTTAAGGCGTTGATGGTGGTTGCAGAGGCACATATTTGATCTACTGATCCTTTGATGGTAGACCAGACCTCATGATGAGTGGAACTCAAATCCAAGCCCGATCTAAAGACTGCCTGAAGCATATTGATAGATAGACCAGATGCGGGGGCCATTTCATGAAAGGTCGAAATCAAAGAACCCAAGCTGGGGCTTCGGCCATGGCTTAGATCAGTCTGAATAGGTGGTCTGATTGGGACACAAGGGGCTTCAGGGCGGCCAACATGACAGCCATCAGTGGGGTGGAGTCTCCTGCTTGTGAGGAAGAGTGCAAAAGACCTCTCACCCAACAGCGGGCATCCCCATCCACAGCGTCTAACAACGCAAGCCCTTGTTAGGCATGGGATAACGCGGAAGCATTATTAAGTGCAATTGTTGTATGCATTTGCACTTCAGCGAGTGTGTCAAGAACTTGGTTGGCAATCTCCCAGGAGGGGACTCTCAAACTTCCCTCCGGGCTAGTGGAAGGAGGAAGAGGCGCAATTTGCACAGCTTGGGTGGATTGAAGAAAATTTCCCAAGGTAGAGCAGATACTTCTCCCAAAATCAGAAAGTGACCAAACAAACATCAAACAGCAAACTACTGATTGCACATTCATTTGGTAAAGAGTAACCACTGTGGCGCTAAGCTCAAAGAACAAGGCGGAAATGGCTGGAAATAATGGTTGGTTGATTATGTCATGGAAATGGTAGAAGAAGTTTAGAATGGCCTGCCAGTTGCGATGTGTAAGCACCCAAAAGCAAGCCATAGTGCCAGGGGCATTGCAGACTGATGACTTGATATGGAGCCGGGCACTGGGAAATGACAAATTGTTGGTGCAGCACAATAGTGAGTATGATCCCAATGACAAACCACACTGAACCCACTCCCAACCCATGGGGTCTTGCTGCAGGGGGTGGGATCTCTGAGATAGTCTCTATTAGTTCTTTGGCATATGGGGCCATTTCAACCGAGGCAACAAGGAGATTGATTCTCTCTTGCAATTGGTGGACATAAGGCCACAAGATCCCCATGTATTGCTGCCGAAAGTTAATGATAATGGGGTTGTAGAGCCAAAAGTATTGGACTTTATGAATCCAATTGATGACGGAGGGGGCAATAGTGACCAAGAGTACTGGTAGAGCCCATCTGGTATACGGACTGATGGGCCACCAGGGAAATGCCATCAAGGGATTCAGTCAAAAGAGATAATAAAAATTGTTTAGTTTTTTTGGCAAAAGTTTTATTGAAAGGAAATAAAGAAATTCGACCAACAATTTTCTCAGTGCTATGCAACAGATTAAATAGTGGTCAATTGGGGTAGTGATAAGCCGGGATTGGGACCCTCAATTTTGACCTAACTGGCGAATTGTTTGGGAATGGGCGGGTTTGTTCCTTGGGAACCAACATCGCAAAATTTGGTAGTGGGCCAAGTCACTTTCAGTTTGACCTCAAATGTCCAAACTGAGGCTTGGCTACATTTCTAACAACTGGCATGATGGCATTTAGCCCAATGAGTGACGGGAATCCCCAAAGCCACCCCACATAGGGGTGGGTCCATTTGGTTGGGAACAGGTTTGGGACGCCCAACCCACCCACACTCGGTTGCTGGACCATTCATTTGGTCAGTGGCATCACATCAGCTGCAATGCCCAAATTGCCAAATGGAGCTTTGAACCCCCGTTGATGGCGCCCAATGCTATAGCCTGATTGTCAAGGATAATCCCCGACAACTTTGGTAGGAATGTGCTTTGTTTGATCAGCATATTGATCGAATTGGAACTGTCAGGCGTTCCAGCCAATTTAAATTTGACAATCTCAGCGCAGACTTCGCTAATTTACCATAAAAGTTCTGCTGAGGTGAGTGTGGGTACTGGGGGTGGGGTCCAAAGTTGAAGAGCTTTTACCCATCACTCATCTACAACGTGAGCGATATTGCCCTGAGTAATGAGAGGTAATGCCATCCTCTTTGGTGTCTTATTACTCAGAAATGGGAAGATGGCCCAATCAACAGCCAGGGGACGTTCCCCGGGACTTACAGTCTTCTTCTGAACCCATGTTGGTCGTGGAACAGATAGGATCTCCTACCCTAAACAATTGGAGTCTGCTGAATCTACTTTGGTCAGCCGTCTGATCCCAAATCTTCTTGGCCAGACTAGTGTAATATGCTTCAGTTTGGGGTTTAATAATTGTGTCTGTCAAGGCAGTCAAATAGCGCTGGGTCTTGACTCCGCTGGTATCCTCCATAAAAGAATAAAGCAATTCTGGCAACGTTGGATGTCTTCCATAAAGTAGTTGGAAATGACTCTTGCCAATTGATGAGCAGTACCTAAGATTGTATGCAAAGATGGTTTTGGATAATAGGGTAATCCATTTAGAGGGCCAATCCTTTACAAGCTTGTGGATAATATTTACTAAAGTTACATTGACTCATTCCACCATTCCATTAAATTCAGGTGGTAGGGTGATCAAGCCTCACTGATTGCCATTAGTTTGTTCAATTTGGGAAGGATATGTGACGTGAAATTGGTTCCTTTGTCCATGAGGATAATTTTGCGGACAGCTGTGTTTCTGTATGACACACTCAAGGATGAACTTGGCGGTGGTGACAGCTCCTAAATCATTGATTGCTCTTGCTTCTACCCATCTTGTAAAGTGAACAATTGCTCCTAATATAAACTTATAGTATTTGCGCCAGTTGGAAGAGGGCCCACCACATCAAGGGAAACAGTATGCCATGAGAAACAAGCACTAACCAGCTGGTAGGTGGTCTTTCTGTGGAAAAAAATTCTCCACTTGATACTGGTGAAAACATGCAGCTGTCTCAAGCATGTCGTTATGCATGCCCTTCCAATAGTAGCATGGTTGCAAAAACTTTAATATTTTCTGCAACCCTCCATGACCTACCGCCTTATGAGCTCTACAATAATGGCTAGCCTAGCGGATGGTACTAAAAAAACTCAGCGTCAATTCTCCAATTTCTTATATAGTTCCCCATTGCATAAGAAGGTATCACGTCAAAGCCCTTCCATCGCTTTTCTCACCTGTGGTGGATTATCATGATATTTTCCCACAATAATCTTCTCATACATGTTGTTGGCAAAATCTACCATAATGGCAACCGTTGGTAATTTCATAAGACAGTCTGCAATCTGATGTTTCGCCCCTGGCTGGTTTACTATCTCAAAGTCGAAAACTTAGAGCTCTAAGGCCCATCGCGTAAGCTTCCATTCAGGTTCTAAAGATTATACAGCCAACACAAAGAGACATAATCCGTTACCACTAGAATCTCACCCCGTGGAGATAGATCTAAATCTTTTTATGTACATATACTACCGCTAAGCACTCCTGCTTGGTCAATGTTTAATTCCGTTCATGACAGTTTAAGATTTGGCTACAATATGCACTGGGATGCTCCACACCTTCATCATCTTGCTTGGGATAACACCGCCCCTACAGCGGAAAGAGAAGCATCCGTTTGCACAAATTATTTCTTCTCAAAATTAGGGTATTTCAAAACGGGTTCTCTAGCCAACACAACTGTAGGACATCAAAAGTGTTTTGATAACTGTTGGTCCAGAAAAAGGCAGTCTTCTTCCTTAACAACTCGAAGAGTGGAGCCCAAATACAGCTGAAGTTAGGAATGAACCCTTAGTAGTACCTAACCATTAACAAATTACCTTTATATCATGCTTATTACCTGGCCAAGTCATCTTGCATATAGCTTCCACCTTCGCTGGCTGAGAACTAAGCCCTTTGAGTCTACCACAAAACTAAATTTCCAGTTGCTCCTTAATAAGTGGCACTTTTGAGGCGTATTTTTTATGTTGGCTTCTGTGAGCCAGTGATTCTCTTGTTCCAGGTGATAGAGTTGTTCTATGAATGTCCACAAGAACACATTGAGGTTGCTAAGGTAGACTAAAACGCAATAAAGCTTCAGTTCACTCAATATATAGTTTCCATAGCCCCGCTGAAATGTAGCTGGGACGTTGCACAAGCCCTGTGGCATTCATGTAGTCTGGAACAACCCCTTTGAGGTAAATATGGCGCACTTCTCTTGTTCTGCTACCGGCCACTTGATTTGTTATTACCATGATATCAAGTCCATATAGGAGAAATATTTGGCACCGCCCAGACAATATAAAGCATCATCATTTATCAGAAGCGGGTATAATCTTTTTTGCGATGCTGTTAAGCTTCTGGTAGATAGTTGATACTTGGTTGGTGACATCCTTTTTCTTGAAAATTAGAAATGTTCAAGCCCAGGGTATCTTTGACGGCTCTAACATTCCCTGATCAATCAATTTATCTATCTTCTCAGATATAACTTCTTCCACCACCTTTGAGTGTTTGATAGGTCATGACTGAATGGGAGGGTGATCTCCCATGTCCAACCAATGCATAATTCCATGTGAACATCCCAAATCATTGTCATCGGATAAAAATGCCTCAATACTTTATACAGATCTATTACCCTGTCCTTCTGATCCTCTTACAGGCCAGTTAAAGCCTCATGTGGAACCATAGTCATTACGCTGGATGATGTTTTTACAGGTAGCCCGAGGTCCTCCCAAGAACCAAAGTTATGTATATGGTGGATCTCATCAATAGGAATCAGATGCAAATAAGCCACCACTAGGTGCCTTTGAACCTTCATAGACTCCTTTTGCAGATTTGCTATCAACACATTCAGTTCATCAATGCCCTGGTAACAGGTGCCCAGGAGCCACATGGAGTTCTAGCCACGATTGGTGGTATGGCCCCATACTTTCCCCATATAGCCCTTCAGGGATGTTTATTTTGAGCTCCATCCCTATTATGACCTGATGCCTAGAAGTTATGCTTAAAGAACTTACAGCCTGTAGTGGAATAAAATTCTACTTGTAAATCTGGTTAGGAGGAGCTCAGATCCTCTGCTTCACCCGCCGATATTGAACAGGAATCACACAATTGATATATACAAGATTAATTTGACTGGTTTGGACTGGGTAATTCAGGACTCCATTGGACATAAGATAGATGGTGATCCGTTGTCCCAGAATATGAAATTCTCCCTCCGCCATATCAATCACCACCTTAAATTTCTACATTAATGTGGCCCCAATCAACATGTCATAGTCATTATTAGGCAGAACCACCGCCGGAGTGGATGTACTGACCAAACTGAATCTCAGAGTCAAGCGCTGTAAGTTCCCTCTGACACAGTGCTATGTGCCCCCGCAGTCCCATATACTACTCAGGGTTCTACATCAGGCTTCAGAACAGGCTTAGCCATGAATTAGTGATTATTATATATGATGGGAGCGCCAGATTCTATAATCACTTGAATTTTTTATTCTGAATGAAAATATCGCAGTATGTACACTCAAAATAAAAGGAACAATTGGCGTTTATTACAGTAACATCCAAGGTCTTTTTGTTATCCATAAAGTGATAGTACTGCCGCCCATATGATGATACTCTTGGGCAATTTTATCTACTGGAATCGCCACGTTCACACCCTCTAGAACTGCGGCATTTGGTGAGGGTCCTGCTTCAACTGTAAAGTTTTGTTTGATAATTTTCCAGAAGCATGTTTTTGTATCCCACCGTAGGACTCCAAAGCAGCATCATTCTGATCTCTCCCTTAGTTATAGGATGAGATATTGTAGGGAACTTGTTGATATATTAAATTATCAGGAGATGACCAGGACTGACACAAAGCGACGTAGGAAAATCATCAGGGACAGATAAATTGGGTTAGCTGAAGTAGAGCATCCCATCTCTACTTTTCTTGACCTTTTCCCTGTCTAATAGGGGCAATAGGTACTGCATAGAAATTCAGTTATCCTGGAAAGCTAGTCACATAATGGCCTCTTTTGCCTTATGCTAAACAAGCATTTGTAAGCAACCCTTGTCTCTGTATCACACTAGAAGTTCTGGGTCAGAAATTTTATGATGGATTGTAATTTGGCTAAGGATGATCTGGTTGAGAATATGTGGGATGGAAAGGACCCAATGAAGCGTTAAGTAAATGTGTATTACCCAACGGATTATAACCAGGCCATTGTTGTCCATTCCCTGACAGGGATTTGATAGAAGTTGTAGGGGCTTTCCATTCCACATTGGGAGCACTAAAAGTGAAGGATAGACGGTTTAAATAACTGATGACTTTTAATAGCTCCGCGTTATCTTGAAAAATGTAGGACATAGCATTATACAGTTCTCAATAGGCTTAACAGCTGACATCATCACTATGCCCACCTCCTTATTAGTTAAGATATTTGCTACCACTAACACATGAAACTCAGCTTGTGAACGACTCCAAAAACTCCACCAAATACTTTTTTAAAATTTATTATCAAAAACTCTGCTTTGTGCTGAGACATTTTCCCCACACCTCATAAAGTCGTATCACGGTCTCCTTCACATCTTGATATGGTAAGATACTACTCTTGGGGTAACATGTGACCTGGTCAGCGCTCTCAACATCTATAGCGGATAACAACAGTTTTGCTTTCCGCTAATCAGAAGCCCCTTCCACTGCAATAAAACCTCTTGAAAAATCCTGATATGCTTCCATCACGGTTAGGTGGAAACTTATCAATCTAGACCCTTTCTCTCCAGTACTACTATTCCATTTACACTCTTCACAGTATAGCCGCTCTGTAGTGTCACCCAAGTGGTTGGCTAGTTGGTTTGTGCCTAGCCAACTGGGTGCAGTTGGTAAAATCCTTGTCAAGCTAATATGTTATACCCTTATTCTCTCATAAATGCATTTTTTGAGTATAGAGTGGCGTATTCAAATCAAGTTTTAATCCTGACTACTGAGTTAACTCATTAAATTGAGGTAGTACCCAACCAAGGTGAGTCAATTGCACCATAGCTTGGCAAATATGATACTTTTAATTTGTTGATCAATGAACACCCTGTAGTGAGCACCGCTGTTAACTTTTTTATGGTAGAGGATGAATTCCGCTAGTGGATTTCACAGGTTCAGTCCCATTGAGCAACGGATGTATGATATGAAGATTGCTGACCTTTGATAATAATAATAAAGAACTAAATGAGGAGCTATTGCTCTGACAATACCAATTTATTTAATATATCACTAACAAGATACTTTCTCTAACCCTTTCCTACTCTCTCTTTCTTCCAAAAAGATCTCTTCTTCTCATTCACACACTCAACTCTTAATCCTCAGTATTTCTAGTTGTTGGAATTTTTTCCAGATGAATCCTTCCAATAGTATCTGAATTAGGGGTTTCGGTTGGTTGGGCGTAATTGTCAGCTAATTGCTTAGTTTGATACTATTTAATGGTATAAAGGTAGTAATCCTTTTAGGATCAGCGGATTCCCAATTTGGCGCTACTATCAAATTGTGACTGTGGGAATTTCCGGTAGAATGCTGCTGTATTCAGTTACCAGCATCTAACAAATAATTTCACTAACTATAGTTTTAGTCAGCGAAATCTTATCCCTGCGCCAACTGCCATAAGAAATGATTGCGGGATTTTCTGGTTGAAAGCCAAAGTAGTCGTTATCAATCATTTATGAATTTGCAACTAATTCAGAGTATCGGTGACTCATGCTGAGGATGCTCAATGTCTATTTAATTATGATTTTGTATACAATCAGCCAGCGACTTATGCTGAGGATAGATGAACCTAATTTAATATTTGGTGATCAGATGAGTAGATCTGGAGGGAATCACTATGAGGATGAATGAATAGTAGTTTATGATCTGATAGAGGTATGGAATCTAGAGGCTGATGGGTTTTCTAGCAGATGATTGACCAAAGAGCACTTGGGCGCAGTAGCCATAAAAGTAGTATAAATAGTCAATTCATTCCCTCCTAATAAAAATCTCTCTTGCACCATTCTTACTTTTGTTTGATAGTGGCTTAGAGCAGCTAGAGTAGGAGTAGATAGTTTAGGGATCCCCAAAATGCATGGGTGACATGCCAAGGGGTTAGCCGACTCTGCTAGCCCCAACGCCTAAGGTAAAATGGCAAGGGCTGACCAGTCTTCATACTGGTTAGCCTGCCAACTAGCAGAGCCCAAAGTCGATTTTCTGACATTGGTGCTCACTACAGGGGGACTCTGCTGGTTGGTGCTGAATTAGCTAAAGGTTGGTGAAGAGGTGGCGGTGATGCGCCACTGTGGTTCAGTTTCAGCGATTGTTGGTGGCAGGGAGGGGCAAGCCCTGGACGCCCGCCCCACACGCTGAGTTTGGAATTAGGAGGATTACCATCTGGTTAAGTGGGGAGAAATGTCGTGATTTTAACCAAATGGAATCCTCCAATGATTTAATGTTATTTGGAATGATATGGCCAATCCTGGTGGAATGGTTCATTGACTGAATTTCATGTTAATTAGTTTGATTGCTGGTTAGTTGCTCCCCAATTTGGGTTGAGCCAAAATTAGTAATCTGCCAAGTTTGGTACTTAGGTTTGAGTGGGGCCAATCGGTGGCCCTGAATTAGTAGAAGGATCACCGGTGACTACTAGCTGAGGATGATCCAATCAAGTCAGCAGAATCAGTGATCGGTGCCAACAGCCATTTGTGGTCCGTTGCGGGATTTCCAGAAAAAAGCCAATGTCGCTCATCCATGAATTTGCTGTCTGATCTGATGTTGGTGGATCCAACAATTATGAGTTTGAGGTGGCTGAGGTTGTTTCCGGTGCCTCATTTATTATCAAGATTAGACAAGAATAAATGTCAGTGAGATGCCAAGATATTCCTAGTCAAAGTGAGTGACCAGAGTTGTTTTCTGGCACATTATTATCAAATGAAGGTCAAATCCCTATTTGACATTTAATTATATTATTTATTTATATGGTTCACTTGTGACTTAAGGCCGAGGATGAACCAAAACTAATTTGGATATTGGGAAGGATTGAGAAAGAGGGTTGATGCCAGGGAAGAAGAATAGAGTAGAAGAAGTGTAAGAAGAAGAGAAGTGGTTGGCTAGAAGAACCAGCAGAAGAGCCAATAGGTCAGCGATGGTTGCAGTAGCCCTTTTGTAAATGGTACAAATACCTGGCGAGCCTTCTTAATAAATAGCTCCCTTTTCCTATTCTACCTTTTGTTATAAGTTTATTATTTATTTCGTTGGTTGTAGTTTAGTTAAAAGGGGATCCCTGAAATGGCATGGGTGACATGCCAAGGGGTTAGACGGTGCTGCTAGCCCTGACGCCTAAGGTTAAACGGCAAGGGCTGACCAGTCTTCATACTGGTTAGCCTTCCAACTAGCGAGCCCAAAATCGATTTTCTGACACTAGTCAGTTCAACCCTTCCACTTAATAATTTTCTATTCTCTACACTTTTAGGGGTCACGTCCTATCATAGAGGCTTTGGCGGAATTCCCTCAATTTGCCAGAATATTAGTAATTTGATTTATTTACTCCCCATTGACATAATCTGCAGCTTAATCTTGAGGCACACCTTGAGGCATAAAATATGATCTGCCAAATATATGGCTTATCATCCAGTCATACCAATTTCTTGACAGGTTCTTAAAACTTTTGCCCATATCTCAAATAATGCAGATGTCACTAGAGAGTGTAAGGTTCCTGGGCAACTGGCAACTTAGCAAAGACTTGGCATGCATGACATGGCATGTGGCTACATAAAACGGGCTTTTGTTTAAGCATTTAACCACCAGTAAATTGTGAAAAGACTTAAGTATGTGGCTTTAGCTCTAAAATGTCCAACATTTTTGTGGGCCTATTTTTTTAGCACTAGCGGTTCCAAACACAAGATGGGGCCACGACGCATCTCAATTTAAAAATAAGCCACACAAAGGGAATATCATAATAAGAAATTCCTAATATAGCCCCTAAGTTATCAGCCTAGGAGGCCATATCAGATGGTGAGGAAGTTTTCTGGAAACTTTTGTCTGGCGCCCACTTTAGCTGGTGGACCATAGCAGACAGCGTTGTGGTTGGGTCATCAGCGGCATATTGTATAAGTAGGTATTTTTGTGGATTTTCTTCGTTAATGAGGCCTGCAGTGTCATTGCCTCAACTTATTGAGCAATTTGATGCTCAGAAAAAGTGATGAAAGCTGGCATACAAATGAAAGACTTAATGGAAGGTGGTTGTGGTATTAATTGGGGTCAAATAGAGAAGTTTTTGCCACATTGATGCAAGTGTTTATCATGCCAAAAGTGAGCTCCTCAGTTTCATATATTGTATTTTTGTCAAAATCATAAGATCTTATGATTGGATTACCATCAATCAGAGGTTCCATCGCCCCATGGAAGTCTGGAGAAGTAGTGTGTTGGCAGGAGCAACAGCGGCTTTGGATATCATTCTATTTATACTTTTATATTAAAAATAACCATCTTTAGAGCGAAAACGGTGGGGGCGCAAACCAGGAGGATCAATAAAGAATTCCTACAATTCAAAATCTGGTTTGACATTGAACGGCTAGTCGCTATCATCAATCCAATTGAGACACCCAAAAAATTTGATTTGGCTGGTGCTGTCCCAGCCACAGGGTTTATAGGTTGGCAGCACCTGTTTAGCTATGAACTTTTGACCATGGCAGATCAGTTAAAATTTATTCAGCCATTGGTTCAGGGTGCCACAAATCAACCAAAATTTTAAATTGATTGTGAGCCTCTTTCATCTGCTGCGTGTGTTGATTACTTGGGACTATTTGAGGGACTGATTCTTTTTGCATATATATAGGTGACCTTTAAAGATTAAAATTTTAAAGTAAGTTTTTAAATGAAGGCTATCCTAGGTATCTCTGACACTTTTAAAATCTTCTAAAAAATATATGTAGGAGCTCTTTATCAAGATTGTTTTCTCCCATATGGAAAATTTCTGGTCCCACTGAGTGTTTGTAATTTGCAATAGCCCATCTTCCACCATGTTGAGCCATCCAATAAGGTGCACCAATTTGTAATTCAAATCCTATTAGCCTGTACCACTAGAGTACTTGCCGTTCATTTGAGATTTGATTAATCAGAAGAAAAGTCCCTTCAAAATTGTTGTTGGATACAGTGACCGCTGTTCCAAAAAGGTAATACTGAAATTTATCAGGGCAAACACCACCAATAAACTTTCTTCTTAAAACTGATAGTTGTATTTTCCTGGAGAAAATTTCTTAGAAATAATTATTACAGGTGATATTTTTTGCCCATAACTGTGTGAGAATGGCCCTGATGGCTGAATCACTGGCATCTGTGAACGCCTGGAATTCCTTTTAAAATTTGGGGATGATAAGGGTGTGAGCTGGACAAAAAATATCTTAGACTGATGAAACTCTGGTGGGTGGTGTTAGAAAAACTCCTAAGGGGCTACCTTCTTCTGGATTTGGTACAATGGGGAAGCTAACTTACAGAATATTAGAATAAAGGCCTGGTTTTGGCTAACGGTTCCCAAGAATTCTAAGAGTTCAGCTTCATTGTTTGGGACAGAAGACATGAAAATGGCTTACTTTAGGGGGCTGAGTGCGCATTCCTTTTAGTAAGATAATATGTCCTAGCAGCTTTAGCTCTTTAGGCCAAAGCATCAGCTTAGACTCATTAATGCTGATGTTCACTTCTTTAATCAGCCATAGTACTGCTCCTAAGTCCTATATGTGTTGTCAAAAATTGGCGGGAAAGACAGTTATATTATCAAAGAAGACAGTGACACTCCAATTTTCTCAATTTGCGGAATAATTTGCTATAACCTTTTTGAATGTTCAAGGAGCTCCAATAAATCCAAAAAGGCATCTGAGTTTACTTGATTTGTCCAACTTTGGTGGCTCACTATATTCAATATAGATTCTTCCTTCATCACCAGTCAGTAGTACCCAAGGATAAGTCAATATTGGTAAAGTACTATGCACCTCTCATGTTTATAAAAACTGCGATTAATGACATTGGGTACACGTTTTTCATGTTTAATATGTTTAGAGGGAAGTAACAATCTACAACTTTTTTTCTCATTTTTTGGGGGCTAACTATGATTGGGAATTCCCACAACGATTAAGAGTGTTGATGAGGCCTCTGATCATCCCAATCTTGATTTCTGCTTAAATAAAGTTTTCTTAGGATTTAAAAAGGTGGTAAGGTTGTCTGGCGGTAGGATTATATTATTGACATCAATCTGGTGTGATTTCAGAGTTGAGAGGAGAAAAATACTGCCATTGAAGTTTAAAATATATCTTAATTTATCTGAGAAACTGTGTTTATTTTTCTACATGTTTATATCCACTGAGTTAGGATGTTAATTTTTTCTTCTAACTCAATGCACAAGTAGGTAGACTGTTGCGCAGGGTTGACATTGGCTTCTCAAGGTTTGAATAGTTTAAGGTCAGGGGTTTTATTCTTTTTTATGTCTGCATAAACATTGATTGGATTCAACTTTGGTATGGATTCTAAATTTCTCTAGGGGCCTGCCAGAAAATCAGTTAAATGTAAGTGTTTGTGATCAAAAACTACCACATTGATGTAACAGATTTTACCTGCTATCTCCATTGAGAGGTCAGACAATTGGCTATAATGATCTTTCTGAGTTCACCCAGGCATCAGGAAAACCAAGTCACTCTTAATGATGTCCTTATAATTCAATGTTTAAAATGAATTTTAGGTCACAATATCACTGAGGAGCCCGTTTTATTGGGATTGCACAGCCTATTGAAAGGGACCTCATAGTGTGGTCTGCTCCCGTATTGTTGAGTATGGGTTCAAGTTTTGATTCCCATTTTAAAGCCAGGTGAGTCCAATAACTTTATGGAGATATTGTTATAGTGCAGGGCTGGACTTGCATAAGTATACAAGGGGTACCAGAATAATTGTTTTCTTCAAGGTCTTTGTGATCAAGACCCTTTATGTTGTATGCTGTTAGATTGAGAGCTGGTGAGTTGGGTTGCTGTAATACAAAAAATATTGTAGCAATTGTTTTTTTTTCTCTATCAGATGATTTTCTGTATGGATTACTGATTTATTGTTTGGTTTGTGGTGGGACTAAGGTCTTAATTGCCTGCTTGGCAGATTCTGGTAAGTGGAGGTGATTATTATTATGTTTTTATTAACTCGTCATATTCTTACTAAGGTATTCACTTAGTATCTTTAGGCTTTCTGCTCTGGATTCATAGGGCCATCAATTTTTACTTGATTGAGTCATAATTATATTTGATGGTTAATTCTTTTTGTTTCTATTTTCAGTGGCATACATTTCTTCCATGAGGAGTTTTTAGGCTTGCTCTATTTCAGGCTGCGTAGAGAGTACTTGATCTGTTGGAGGGGTGGCTGAGGATGTCCTGGCGGTGGCTAGCATAGGCGTGCTGGTAGGGCATTGGCTCTATCACATTAATTTTTGGTGGCGGAGCAGTAAAAGGATGTGGACACAGCGGATTAGGTACCATTGGAGCTCCCCTCATAGGGCACTGTCAACAGATTATAGTACTATTAGGTTATGGACTGGGAAAAATTTGTCTGTCCAGAGGCTGGGGGTTTGTTATAGTTTTTGGCTAGCTCTGGTGAAATCTTTCTGTCAATATGGACTAATTTACATCTCCAGTAGGGGTTCTGGAACACTTGAAATGTTTTCTGAGATCATTTCAATTGTGGCAGCGAATGTTTTTTGTGAGAATCATCTTTTTACTAGCATGGTTAGTTGTTTTACTTGCTCTGAAAGGGCATTTAACTGTGCAGTAAACTCTGAAGGAAGGCTGATCTACTGTATCTTTGGTATAACGTCACCCTTGGGCTCTTCCTCTTATATCATATGGCTTTCAGGCAGTTATCTTTTTTGGAACATCTGCTGGCTAGGTGAGAGAATTGCAGCAGACTTTGATGGCATGATTGGTGCATGAATTTGGTTGATGATGATGGCATTGAGGTAAGGCTCTTCTAATGCATCAATTAAACCATTCCAATAGCTGTTGGTCCATATAGTCACAGCTGAAGGTACTGGACTGATGCATTGTCCTATAAAGATCTTCAAATTTATCCAGGAAGTGGTTACTGTCATTGTAGTTTTTGAGGTTAATGAAATAGAACATCTCTCATAGTTGCATGGTCATTATCTGGAACTTGACGTTGGCATGCTCCTTCTATTCATCCCAGGTGTCAAACGGGAGGTTAGCGCTGTGCTACCTCCTCGCTACACCTGTTAGGCTGGGCACATTACATAGTTGTTGGTAGTATCTCACATCATAGTCATTTCCCCAGGAGTTATAGTACTTTAGCCATTTATCTATTAGACCAATCTCAAATCTTTCTAGGATTTTCTTTTATAAAGCTGCATCAGTTTCAGGGTCACAGTTTGACTCTGAAAGGCATTTGCAGGCAACCCTGGCAGGATCACCATTTTCTAAAAGAAACTAGCAGATTCTACTGAATTCTACAATGGGTTTCCGGCGGTGTAGCGTAAATATCAAGGTTCTCTGAGTTATTGATCTGGCAATTGTCTTTATTCATCTTGGGTGGTTTTGAACAGAATCACCCAGTGAAATGAATTGTGTAAAACTGAGTTAAATAAAACAACAGTAATTTAAACTATATTACAATACTTTACAATTATAATTTATTCAAGGTATGCTGACCAGGGGTTGGACAGCACCACAACATATACTACAATGAAACAAACCAAAATATGAATCAGCTTCTTGAAACGAGCATTAAGACAAAAAAAAGAAATGAGGATAATTACCTACAAAGTTATAAATTAATACTTTATTATGATATTAACAAAGGGTTTTTATATCTGTTTTCGTGGTAATTCTGAGCCTCAAATGTTCTAGGATAATTGTTAAAATGCAGGATAAAATTATTTATTGAACGGCAGAAATAGTGATTTGACAAATACTAGCAAGTTGTTAAGCTGTTCTACAATGGTTTATGAACTTTATTGATGGCTCTATCAGGATTTTTCCTCCTTTACTATTGATTTTCAATTCCTCATTTACCCCCATTAGTTAGTGTGGTATTGTCCCCTGTTAATTACACCCAAAAACAACTTTAAGGCCATCTAACACTGTAATAACAAAATAATTAATTGAAAATCATTTGTTTAAATTATAAACATAAGCATAGCTTGTGAAATCGCCTAGTCATTAATAAATATCAGCCCCATATGCAAGGTTTCTACATATTTGAGCAGTAAAGCTTCAAAGGATTCTACATTAGGAATAGCCTAAAATTATAAGTTACTAACCACTATAGTATAATGATTGGTGATCATACATGGATTCCTAAGGTTGGAACATTGGAAAATTCATATTCTGACAGTTGTGATCCCACTTTTCTGACTTGACTAGTTTGTAAGGTAGCATTTTGTAAATCTTTTAAATTTATACTTTCTGGTAGTTTTCTTATTTAGTCTCCTGAGCCTCAAGTCAGCGGTTGCTTATCTCCAGCAATCATTATGTTTACAAGCCTAAACTATTGTTTTATTTATGTAGCTCTTGCTGGAATAAAATATTAACAGGTGAGGGTATGTTCCCCCTTTCATCACCTGTGTAATTTATCATTACTTTTAGTTCATTATCAAAAAAGGCACACTTTCACATATATACAATGATCCATGTTTGGGGTCACATTTTTACAAATTTATTAGTTTAATTTTTTAATCTATCATGGCTGACCATGGAGAAGACCAAAAGATCTGGAATTCCACATAGGCATTAAAACATTGCAGTCAAGATGTTGTAACATGATGAACAGGAGCTTTCAGACCTCTGGATAGCTCAGAAGTCAAATGGAAGCACTGCGTAATCATCATAACCTGACTGAGTAAGTGGTTCCCTGTGAAGCCCGCTGGGTGTCAGAGGCTGGTGGCGTCTTTATTGTCTGTTGCAACTCAGCCTGTTGGTGCTCTTCTATGTTTTTATTGCTTTAAATTAAATATTACCCAGATGCATAACTTTGGCGGAGTTTAAACTTACCTTCATGGTATACTTGGCGCCTTTTGTTACAGCTCCCGTCACAATCTATATGCTGAATGATTAATGAAACTCTTTTTCAGCGTAGGGTTTATATGTTAAGTTGGCGAGTGATGTTAAGGGAACTTTGCCCATTAGAAGTAGTTAATTTAATCTTACATTGAAATAATATTAACACTTTTTATATAAATAACTATATAACTGATTCTAGCATCTTCAATTTAGTCAACACATTAACCTCACTAGACTATATATTTATTTAAATTAATATTTAACTATGACAGTGGATGCTGTAATCAAGAATATATACTTTGATCATGCCATATGTGCTTATGTCAGATATCATATCTTAAACACTAGAATGATACTTATAAATATAACTTACTTTTACACTCTACGAATTAAACTAATTTTTGACCATCTAATAGCATATAATTCTCTTGATAGTGGTACCCAGCTGACTAAAGATTAACAAGAAAGTGAAGTGAAAGATTGCAAAGTATCATTCAATTATGTTATAACCTACCAATATTTAAGCTTAGTTTCTACTAGTATAATCCATTAAAAGGAAGTGCTTGTGTATGCAATGCCAAGCTAAAAGTATGGCACACATATATTTAAAATTGACAGTATATATGCACAAAAGGGGGCCTGTAAGCACCTAAAAACCAGATTTTTAATTTTTATAATAAACTATGAACTTTTTACCTATCAAAATGCTAAAGGGCTTTTATATGCCTTATGGCTGTATATTGTTGAAAACTTACCAAAAGTTATCCATTTACCATCATGTTGTTATATTATCATTGTATCTTATCATTTAATTTTTAAATAATGACTAGGATTAAATACTTAGGTGACTGGTTGAATTAGACTAAAATAATGTGTGAGTGATAGCAGGAAGAAGCTAAAGAAGGATTTGTAAAACTTGAAAAAATTGAAATTAGACATCGATGAATCCCCCCTCAGGTTGGGACCATCTAGTACAAAAAAATAAAATTGAAATTAGGCAGCGTAAGATTAAAGATGATTCAAAGAGTATATTTGAAAATAAGATAATATATGTATAAGTATGTCTGTTCCTTACCTCCTCCTAACCAAATAAGTCAATAAAGCCCTGAAACATTGAAAATAGATCATTAAATAGTTGAAACAACATAGGCTGGTTTTTATTCTATCACTTTTTGAAATTTTATTAAAAAATATTTAATATAGAAAAACGTAAATATTATTAATGTAAATTTTGGCTAATTCTACTATCACCTCTTTCCACTTTAAATTGCCAATAAATCCCCTGCGGCCCATGTGACGTCAACACTCAACCACTTCTTCTGGGCACGCATTGACAATGGATGATAGAATTTCCATTTATGCTTTTCTTTGTACCATTCCAAAATCCGGTCAAAGTTCTATTGCAACAGTTTACAATGCTGATTATGACGCTGACACCACTCTGGTGGAATAGACCCAAGGTACCTTGTTGCAAGTACCTCACCACAAGTTCAGTCTTCAGGTCAGTATCCCAAAACTCCTTCCTCTAGAATCATCATGAGCCTCAATCAACAGTTCACCTTCCAGCCAATCAGGAAGTGGCTTGGACCATCAGTTGCTTCCAAGTGCCATCTCAATCATCTATTCCCCCTTGCCCTTTTATAAGGCCTAATTTTATTTAACTAGAATACTTGGGCTTTATAAAGTGAGGTTTTAAATTAAAGGGCTCTTTGAACCATCCTCCTACAAGCTTGAAGAGTTTAAATACGGATTATGATGATCAATTGCTTACTCAGTTTAACATTCCTCAAACAAACTCCATACCATTAAGCTTCAATCATCAGCTTAATGTTGATTAGGCTGTCTTATCTAACTTTTTTCCTATCTGCAAAGCTGTAGAAAAGTCTGTTGTGCCACTTACAGAGGATTATTTTCCCCACTGTTGTAACAATTTAGTTTTGCTTGAGATGGTTTCCCAAACGCTGATACCATATATGAATTACATCCCATGCAATGGTTGTGATATATTTTGCTTCTTGAGAAATGAATTTATTGTTATTATTTCATTAAACCTAAATAATTCAGTTTAGTTTCTATACAGCACTGATGCTGAGGTCAAAGGGCTTCCACACCTAAACTATTTCAATAAATATAGCTCCAAGATTTGCATTATATTCTGCAGGTTACATTGGATAAACTCCAGTTTGGAGTTTTAGAGAACAAATCCACTATCGCGCTACCAATAATTAACTTACCTATTTGCTTAAATTTAAAATCATCACTTGAATTGTAAGTAGTTAAGTTTATTTATTAGTACGACGTTAAAGGACCCACTTTTGATGACTTTGTTTACTGAGTAATTTGTAGGCCACTCCAGAGAACCAAAAGGAGATAAGATTAGATTGGACCCCATACCTTATCCAAGTAATACACCAAGTTATCAGATCAATGCTAAGTTTTCCAAGTTACAATAAAAGATGGAACAATTCCTTTAAATTATTAAACTTAATTAGATCGCATTATATTGGAGGTAACTCTCTTTGTGGTTTTCAGTTTGCTTACCAATGCAATATTTGGAAACTTGGCGTGTTCTGAGCACTATATTGCTCCAAACTCAAAACTTTCTAAGAGTTTGGAAGGCTATTGTCCCAAGCATACCAACCTTATCACTTATCCCACCAGTTTTATCTCCTCCTTTGTGGTAGGGGAGGTTATGGGGTGCTATTTAGACTACTGGCAATTGAGGCTCTTGTGTCCGCCAGGAGATATACAAGATAAGCATTGGCAATTTCTGTACCCCAGGTTTTTAGATAATAATCTCCCTGCTATCATCATTGAAAATTTATTCATTGTAGGTGGGCCATGAGTTGCACCCATGCTAGAAGGGCCAAAGGAGCTTTTTTTAGTGAGGGGTAATGTAGGAATTTGTTTCATGCGAGATTGTTTCCCAAATGCCATAACATAAATAATCTAACCTACACAATTGTTGCAATCTGATTTTTTGTTATTTAGAAATTGGATATATAATTTATTATAGCCTACTTTATTTAAATTTGGTTTAGTTTTTTATCCAGCCATTGATGCTGGGATTAAAGAGGCTTACACGCCTAAACTATTTCAATAATTTCAGCTCTGAAGTTTGCTTTACAAACCTGCAGGTAGCATCATCCAAATCCCAGTTTGGAGTTCTAATTAACACACCCACTGTTGCACTACCAATAATAACTTTACCTACTAACATAAATATTAATTCAATTTAACTTCTTGAAGAATTAAGTTTATCTATTAGCGTAATTTTAAAAAGAACTCCTTTCAAACATTTGCTTGCTGAGTAGTATGTAGGCTACTACAGAGACCTAAAGGCGATGAAAGTGGATTGTACCCTTACCTCATCCAAGTGGAACACCAGAATTGGTAGAGCAATGTTGAGTTTCTCAAGTTACAATAAGAGCAGGAACAATGCCTATAAATTTTAAACTTATTTAGATCACCATTATATTGAGGTAACTCACTTTTGAGTGCATGGTCTTCTTACTGACGCTACTTCCAAAAACTTGGGTTATTCTAAGAATTGCACTACTACAAAATTAAGTTTTACTAAGATGGTAGGAAGGCCATTGCCCTAAGCTTGCTCAACCCTGTCACCTATCCTACCGGTTTTGTCTCCCTCCATTGTGGAAGGGGATGTTGAGGAGTGCTATTTATACTGCTGGCGATCAAGACCTCTTGTGCCCATCAAAATATCTCCAGAGGAAGCGTTAACGCTTTCTGTATTCCCTGAATTTTTAGATAGTATTCTCACTGCCTCCTAATATTAATAGGTTGCTCATTGTAAGTGGGCTGTGAGTTGAATCCAAGCCTGGAGAGCCAAAAGGCTTTCTTTATTTAGTGTGTGGTAATGTAGTGATTAGTTTTGTGCTTGATATTTTCTCAAACGCTGAAACCATAGTGAATTCAATACCATGTGATAATTGCAATATAATTGATGATTCTAAAAAATTAGATATTTTGGTAAGTTAGATATATAGAAAATTGGTTTAGTTTCTGGACAGCCATTGGAGCTGGGATTAAAGGGGCTTTCATGTCTATGCTATTTCAATAAATTTAGCTCTGAGGTTTGATTTATATACCTACAGGGTGCATCATCTAAATCTCAGCTTGAAGTTTATAAAACACATTCAATGTCAGACTTTCTTTCTTGTTGCAAACACTTTTGCAACCTATTCAATTCAAGACTAAATCTAGTTTGATAATCTCACAGAGGAGATTAGTCTGCGCCCATGTCTGTGAGCAGTTGGGCAAGTAAGGCAAGAGGAGCAGGTGGAAGGCCCGCGGCCTCTAACGTTCAAAAACGCCCCAGAGAATCTGGCGGAATAGACAAAAATCTCAAAAAACCGGCGGTCACAATTTCCCTGGAGATACTCGCATGGCAAGCACGATGCAACCAGTACATCAACACGCCACACTCCCAGCCACTTTTGTCGGTGTAATTTGGAGTCTGTGTGTATCTGAACATCTAAAAAACGGCCTTATGGGAAAAATTTTGTGAAGATGTACACAAAATTTTCCTGACCGTGGTGTACGTTGCACCTCACTCCATGTCGCGCGTTTGCTGGACCTAGGTTTTGAAGGCAAAATAGCAGCAGACGAGGCTGCAGCGGTGCGCATAGTGGTCGACCTCCCCAAAGGGCAATGGGTCATTGAAACCAAATGCACCAGATGGACAAAATCAAACCAAATTTTCCTCACGTTTGACTTTTTGCCTACTATGGTAAAACGTGACATTTTGGAGCAACACCTGAAAGATAGTCTCGACATATATGGTGAAATACAATCTTTCAAAATGCAACGTTTCATGCTGATGCCACACCTGTGCACTGGCAAAGCCATCGCAGTACTGACCCCAACTGAGGAGATCACAAAGGACCTAACCCAGATCCCGCACTTCACCTTTATTGACATCGCAGGGCATACCACCCACCCATTCTGGGTAACCGTGGACAGCACGCCCCCCATTTGCACCCACTGTGATATGTTCAGCCATAAGGCGCATGCATGCCCCATCAAGGAGGGCATCACATTCCAAGAGCACCCCTCGGCGGCCATGGCTAGCGGAGAGGCGCACTACGAATCAACCACAAGCACCAAGGAGGCTTTCCCATGGGGAGCACAAGGCTGCTACCTTTGGTAAAGCCCATCTTCCCGCAGGTGTGGAAGAAGGCTAAGCAGGCCTATAGGGCCATGGTCAAGGAAGCGGCCAAGGCCGCCACCACCATCCCACACTCACAACGCCAGGAGGACATAGAGACCTTCGTGGTGGAAGTGACTCAGTAAACCATCATGCAATCAGATTGGGAGGCCCATACCGAGTGGGCCACTCAATCTGAGGATCCAATGGGAGATTCAATCTCACCCAATCGCTGCACCCAAGCTCTGGTCAAAACCAACTTGGGACCTATCCCAACTGAAAAAAAATTTTGCCCTGCTCAACGGTGCACCAAACTTATCCACACCGCAAAAAATTCATCTGACGTTGGGAAAACAAAAAGTGAAGGCCAAAGCCAACGCGACTCTTTCCGCAAAAATTAACAAAAACCCTGATAGCCTTGCTGCTAACACCCGCACTGCTGTGAAAGCCTGTGGGGACCTTGAAGAGGCTGGTGAGCCCGGGGGCCCACCCCCTTGCACCTAAGGTGTGATGGGGGAAACTTTCACTCTAGGGATGCTGAATATCACTGGAATCAAGGCCTCCCCATCCCAGTCTAGGAAACTGAGTTTTTTACAACACAATTTACCCATGGATATCCTGGCCATCCAGGAGTCCCACTGTCCACGAGGTTCCGAGGAATCTTGGAAAACAATGCTCCTCCCATCCCTATCCTTTTGGTCGAAGCACTGTGGGGTGCTAATTCAGAAAAATAATTTTTTCAAATTTGTATCCTCAGAAACATTCCTAAATGGCTGAGTGCTCATCATCACCTTCTCGTGGGCTGACGTTGCATATGCAATTGTCAACATCTATGCCCTAAATGGTGCACATGAGCGTTGGGAATTTTTCTCATTGGTCAAATCCCTCCCGCTACCCCCTGATTCTTTCCTAGTTGGTGACATGAACTGTTGGTTAACCTCACCAACGACCGGTGGCTGCCCTCACCCCACGCCCCACAGGGTCACGTAGAACTATGCATTCTAAAAGCCACACTTGGGTTAATGGATGCGCTGCCGTGACATGCCCCACTGCTCAAAAACATGACACGTCCCCACATCCACAACAGCCAATTAAGGTCCATGACCCGCATCGACCTTATTCTAATGCTGGCGAAATTCCAACCCCACATCTCCCACTTCAAAACAACAAAAATGGAATTCTCCAACCACTGACTGGTCTCAGTAAACATACCACTTACCCGTCACAGTTACGAAGGCCCCACATTGGTGCAAAATCTGCCCCCCCCCGAGCTTGCGTCACCAGAATTTCCATGTGGGTGGAAGAGGCAACTTTGGCAAAATTGTTTGTTGCACCGTTTTGCACGGACCCCATTTCCACATGGGCAACTTTTAAAGAGGACACCATCCGCCACTATCGCCATCTCTCCTCCAGACGCTCACGAGCCACATTGGCGGTTATCTCGCATGCTCTGGAGGAATTGGCCCACTTGAAGTCCAACATTCCAGCCACAGGATACAGCCCTGCATGGGGCCAGAAGTGGGCGGAGGCAGCCGCCCACCTCAACACACTCAAAAGGCAACACAAACATCAGGTTTGCGCCCAATACAGGGCTACACGCATCACTAAAGGTGATAAGTGCACCGCATACTTCTTAAAAAAAATTTAGCACCACGCCAGAGCATGGCCTGCACACAGGTGCGAAGATTGGATAATTCCATTATGGACACACCGGCCAAAGTGGCAATCAAAATGTAAAAATATTACTCCAAGTTATACTGAGCCAAACCACTTCAGCCAGCCAAAATGGCGGAATTTCTCAACTGAGCTCATATCCGCACCTTTTTCTGATACTCAGAAATAATGAATTTAATTACTTTGAACAAATTATGGACAGCCATTTGTGGTGCGCCAAACCAAAAATGCCCAGGCCCAGATGGCATTCCATATGAGTTCTACAAAAAATATTTCAAATATATCCCCATTGCTGCTAGCCTCACTTAAGCAAAGTCAGTTGGAAACGCGCCTCCTACCAGGAGGACATGAGGCCTTTACTGTCACACTCTTCAAGAAAGGGGATAAGCTTGACTTAGCCAACTGGCGCCCCATTTCTCTAACAAACACAAACACCAAAATTTTAACAAAAATCATGGCTAACCATTTAGGGACTATAGCATCTGCCACCATCTCCCCAGAACAATTCAGTTTCATCCCCAGAAGGTCGATTTGGGATAACGTGCACTCTGTGGCTAATGTATGTCAGTCCACAGCCTCTGGGGCACTTGTATTCTTGGACCAACAAAAGGCCTATGATAGAGTAAACTGGGAATACCTTAGGGCCTGCCTCCATCAATTCCGCCTACCCCCCCGCTTCATAAACTGGGTGATGCTGCTCACAGAATCTGCGACAATGGCAGTGCATGGCCCAGGCTTCCTAACAGAATTAGTCCGCCCTCAAAGGGGCCTGCGACAAGGGGACCCCCTCAGCCCACTCTTATACAACTTCAGCCTTGACCCACTACTGCGAAATGTGAATGCCCAACTCACTGGGGTCCATGTGACAGGCCAAACCCCAGTCAAGATGAGGCATTTGCAGATGATTGCGTGGTGGGGGTGTCTAATAACAAAGATGCACGCGCGCTTGAAGCCCTCATCCAGGATTATTTCCAGGTAAGCAACGTGGCACTAAACGCCTCCAAAACCGAAATCATCCTCCTTGGTCAATTTCAGAACTGCTGGGCCAGCAATTAGTTCCCAACCTGGCCCATCTGCTCGCCCACGTCCACGCCTTACTAACTCAACACACACCGCTCCACTGGTGCTCCCCTTCATGCCACATCCTACCATAGGACCGGTGCGCCATCTGGGCATGTGGATGGAGGCAGGCGGATATGCGTCAGCAGTAATGGAGTGCTGTATACTGGACAACGTGACGAAGCGAATCGCCTCTCTCAGAGCCCACCCTACTACCCTCACTGGCAGGGTTGTTCTTGCCAACTCTATGCTCCTATCCAAAGTTTGGTTCAGAGCCCACGCCATCCCCTTCTCCCCAAGCTTCTTCAAATCCCTGTATGCTTTGCTGCAAGGATGGCTTTGGTCAGGCCGCCCTTCACCAGTATGGCTAGAGGTCATGTTTGGCCCTCATCATCAAGGTGGCATGGGCCTGCTTAACTTCAAAGCCCATGCTGCCAAGATCCTGGGCACCTGGATCGCGGCCGTCACTGCTCCTACACTCCCATCCCAACACTGGTCCCGCGTGGCCCGCTCCAACTTCTCCTGAGCCTTGGGCCTCAGGAATCCATCAAACCCCCACTCCCTGATGAAATACCTCGCATCACACACATCGGCCACAGGTCCTCACGGGACTAAAACCCACTACAAACGAATCCTACTCTCCATATGAAGCGCAGGGTGAAGAATTTGTATTAGTGGACATACAACCCGAAGAGGCCGCCCCTCTCCTCAGTTCACACAAGAGGTACAGGGGCTACCCATCCATGATGGCGTGATCCCCATTCGACCCCAAGTCCTATCCATGGTGGACTACCTGGACATGATGGACATCCCTTATTCCACTGAGACCCAAAAGACTATCTGGAAATATGCACAACATCCTCTGTTGCAGCCTCAAGTCCGCTCCCATGTGTGGCGCTGCCTGAGGCGGGTGTATCGTACAGCTGAGCGCTCTAACACTTTACACTCATCCTGTGTCGTGTGTGCCAGTATGGAACGCTGTTCCACCACCTGGAGAAGTGCCCCACCTCTAAAGTGTTATGGCGCGAAGTTCAACGTCTTCTGGGCCAGGATCAAACGCATCCCTTCAGTCTGTCAAGAGATATGTTTGCTTCATCAATGGCCTCCCCCCTTCCACCCTCCCTCCATGCTCTGGTGGTTGCAATCGCCATGTGGACTATCCACACGATTGTCTTGGATGCCATCGCTGGCTCCATCCCCACCCTCCCAGAAGCTGTCTACAGATTCCAGTCTCATTTGGTGGACCACTTTCAAGCGTGGATATTTGGATATCTCCCACCGTGTCACTGACAGCTGGTCTCCTCCTGGTTCCCAGTCTGATTCATCAAATCAGACCCCTTCCGCCACACGTGCTCAATAGTGGCTACGGCCCCTTCACACGTTCCCTCCCCTCCCCATAAGTGGCGTTCCCGCTGGCAACAAGAGATAGCATCGCTTCTCTGGGGTGCCTCCCCTGGTACTAAGTTTATCTTTCCTGAGTCATATTTGGAAGTGTCCATCCCATGGTCGGCCTTCCCCACAATAAATTTAAATTTAAATTTAAAAACACATTCAATGTCACGCCACCATTAATAAACTTACTTTTTTCTTTAATTATTAATTAATTTAATTAATTTCCTAGAGAATTAAGTTTTTTATTAGCATGATTAAAATAGAAACCCTTTTTGATGCTTTTTTTCTGAGTAGTATATAGGCTATTCCTGAGACCCCAAAGTTATGAGATTAATCTCCCAGTACCTCTGTTAAGTGGGATATCATAGTCAGCAGAGCAATGCTGAGTTTCCAAGTCATAATTGGAGAAGTAATAATTCCTACTAATTGACAAAACTTATCTTGATTACCATTATATTGATAAAACTCTCTTTTTGTTGTGTGTTTTCTAACCTATGCAATGTTCAGAAACTTAAAGTATTCCAAGCATTATAAATTAACCTGCTCACCTTTATGCTACAGGTAATTGTGAAATCCTCAATTTCTATAAGATTACCAACAACTTAATCCTGGATGTCATGACATTGTCATAAGAGCCCTAAAGCCAAGATCACTCATACCAAATTGCCACCTTTGTCAAGATCCCAGAATCATGTATTCAAGCGGAGCAGAATCTCATGAATTACTCTGCGCCTTTTCTTCAGCAAATGGTTTTTTCCTAGTCCTTCCTTAGGTGATATTGAACCCTATATGATAGATGACACCACACCCTTGCTTTCTGCATTAGCCTGCACCTTACTTCATTCTGATAATGCCTATGATATGCCCCCTGGTTCCTCATCCCACTCCACTATGGCCAGATAGCAGTTTGCTATTTCCAGCCTGGTTGGTATTAAATTTTGTTTGGTTCTGGTGTTATTCATCTTGCTTGAGTGTTTCAGCCCATTTTTATTTTTTTTTGTTATTTTTCTTTTGAGTATTGTATAGCCTCTGATCAGATTACCTTATATAAAAACCATTTTTTGATTATTGTATATTGTTTTAATTTGAGTTTTTGGTGTTATTTCGTTAATTCATTAGGTTCTGTTTGTTTAACTGAATAGTTGGTGAATTTTGATTGTTTCTATAGGCCAATTTGGTTTGCCAAGCGGATGGTTCTTTGTATGTTTTTATAGATTCAATGGTTTTAGCTAAGAGGTTTATTGGTTTTCAATGATATAAAAGCAAATTTTCACCAATCTGAATCATCCGTGATTAATAAATGCAGGTGTTGCCATGGTAACTGGTTGTAAATCATGAAACCTTTTTATTAACCGACTTTGAAATGAAGGAGGTTCTCAAGTTGAATGTATATACACTAGAACCTATGTATGTCAAATTTGATGGTTCCTAATAAACAATTTGCTATATAAAAATTTTGATATACGGAGGGCCTACTGTAGATTTTGGAAATTTTACAGGACCAGAAAAAAATTGATAAATGGATACTTTCAATAAAATGAAGGTTGATATACAGAGGTCCTGCTGTATTTTTTTGTTTTTTTTTATTTGTTCATGCAAAGCTCTGAAACCACAGGCCCAATTTGAATGCCCTTATTTTTCAAAAAAAGAAGATGCTCCAACTTAGGTTTATTTTACTTTTATAAGTATTTTTCGTAAACTCTTACTTTATTTAAAATAAAAGTAAATGAAAAAGTAAGAGAGGAGGGTGAAACACAGTCAATTTGGCTGAAAATAAAGACCTAGAAGTTGGGCCACTAGTTTCCTAGATCTCTGACCATTGCTGGTCAGCAATTGTCATTTCTAGCCACAGTTCTAGTGTCAATGGGTTTGCAAGCCATTTTATCCTAAGCCAATTCATTGCTTTGTCATGTATGATAAGAGATCTGGATGGGAAAGCTATGTGCATGATTTTATAGCACCAATCAATTAGGCATGAGAACTTTGGGATCTGACAGAGCTTATTGGAAAGAATCAAGATGGTATTCAGTACCAAACTTATGTGGTGGGGGCGCTCATTGTTAAAACTTTTGGAAACAAGAGCCAAGTGTATTACCCATACATAATAATGGTAAAAGAAGGCTCTTAGTTGGATTGGGTCTGTTCTCAGGGATGTTGCAGAAATAAGCCTGTGACAGATGCATCTCTAGTGACAACTCTATGCCTGAGAGGATGTACCTCATTGTGGGCCAGTATTTTCAGAACATGGCACATTCATAGTATAGGTGACCAATATCTGTCAGTTTAGCGCAGACTGGGGAATCTTTGTTTGGATAATCCAGTCCGCTATGATTACCAGATTAAACATGTGGTGTAAGATCTGCTAAGTGACCACCCGTTGTTTTGTCATTACTAGTTGGATTTGAGGCACAAGTAAACTCATTCTTTGTTATAAAATGCATAACCTTCAGCAACCAAGTCATTGAGAATTTGTGGCTAGGTAAGTGGGGTGCGTCCAGGTTTCAAAAGTGGTTCCCCATATTCAATCAGGATCAATTTGAGGAAACTCTAAATTGTCTTGGAGGCATAGTCATTAGTGATTTGATTATATTCCTACCAGTTTGTTGCGGAAATTATTGCGGAATTATGGGCTTTAACATCATTATGGATTTGGTTGGCATCCCAATCCAATGCTTTGAATGACCAGTCACCCATGCGCACTGCTCAATTGCACTATTGCCAGTATGGGCTTCTCTTTCAGGAGGTCATTCATGGGTGGTCCGCCATCCATTTGCGCAATGAGTGTGTGGAGACTGGCTCCTGAAGGCCCTGGACTCTGGCCCAATTCACGTTCCATGTGAGGGTCAGGCAGCACATGTTTGTCTGCATTAGTTTAAGTACTGACTTTGTCCAGATCTGCCAAGCATGGTATTAGAAGTTCAGAAGACCCATGCCCCTTCTCTCTTTGGTTTAAACAGGGTCACTAGGGCTATTGGCGCCACTTTTTCCTTAAACCATGGGAATGTGCAGAGCATTGTCTTGATCTTTTTCCTAGGTTTGGGCTCATTATCAGTACATGGGTGACATACCATAGCTTTGAGAGGATAAATACAATAACAGAAAATACTCTCTCCTTGAGGAATAGTTTTGCGTTTTTACAGCAGTCCATTCTAGATGACAGACTTGATAGTACCTCTTGTTTGGTTTCATAACCTCTGGCCCTTTGTTGCTAAAGAGGATACTAAGGTATCAGATCATCTGCGAGTTCTGGATCAGTGTTGTGTTGCACAGTGGGCTGAATCTTGGAACACCAATCCTCATTATGGAGGTTTAACCCAAGTTGATCTTTATGTTCAATGCTGACTGGTATAGTTCCAGGAGTACTCGGCGCCCTGAAGTCAGTCAGTGAACTGATACCCACTACCATGTTGCCCACAAATGCTAGCATTTTCAGTGTCAATTGGTTAAAATGGACTAAAATCCAGATTTTCTTGTCCACCGCAGCCAATAGAACTTTTACTGCAAAATTAAAAAGGATTGGTGACATGGGATTGCCTTTTTAGAAACCCTGAGTGACCAAGATGTCGTTGGTTAGGCTGTTTGAAACAATCACCTTAGTGGTCAGGCCCATTTATAGTGGTTATATCCATTAACTAAAAGATTTGGGATACCAACTGCCTTTAGTGCCGCATGGAGGAAGGACCATGCTACAAAATTGTAGATCTTCTCCATGTCGAGGAACATGAGATAACCCTGTTCAGATCTCCAAATGTCCTGTAGCACGTTTTGGAAAGTACCAATACTGTACCAGACGCTTAGGCCATTGATAAACTCGTTTTGGGCCTTATGGAGCATATGTGGAAAGTTGCCATTAGCCAATTTGATAAGATGCGTGTGAGCAGCTTGTAGTCGGCATTGGATAGTGCAATCAGAAGCCAGTTCCAGCGTTAGAATTGAAGTCCTTTCTTGAACAAGAGTAAAGTTCAGATCTCCTGGGCTCCCAGGTTTGTCATATGGTTCACATGCAATAGTTGAAAATGGTCTTGAGCTCTGATGCAATGCAGTTTTGTGATGCATTGTAGACTTCTGTGCACATGTTATTGGGACTCAGTGCTTTCCTTTTTGGCAATTCTTTTAGCACTTATTTGACTCCATCAATCTAGATGTCAGAAGACACGCTAGTAACATCTTCCAGCATACAGGCCCCAAGTGCCAGATTGGCCAGGTCTATTAAGGCTTCTGTTGCCATTTTGCTTGTCTCATATTGTCAGAATAGCTTGCCAAAAATCGTTTGATTTCACATTTGTTCGCTTCCATGTCAATTTTCACTTCTTTTGTCAAAGACTCTACCTCACATATCCTGGCTTGGTTCAGATTTCCTTGAGGTGCTCCAGGCCCTCTTTGGTCATTGTCCCCAATAGGCTCTGGTATTGATAGGTAGCGGTGCCCCAATGCTCCAAGTCCTGTTTGGACGTTAGGGCCCAATATAGCTTATGAGTTGTTTGTACTCGCTCCACCATTCTTTTCTGTCCCGCCAGGAAAGTTTTAATCTCTCCAGTGCATCTTTTAGATGCTTCACGGCAGCAGTTCATATATAATTTATCACTTTCTTAAACTTCGACCTACCATGTTTATTTTTTCTTTGATTAAGACCATCTTTCCAGGGGATCTATCTCTGGGTGACAATCCAGATATGTGACCAGTCAACAAGTCCAGTTTTGATTGTCCAGTACCACTCCCGTCCCACAGCATGGCTGGTGCCAACTGCCATTCTTGGTTCTTTGGGGGTACATCCAGATCAATGTCCACATGAATGATAATATGGTCGCTCTTGGAACTTATGTTAACCTCACCGTTGGATGTCAGTGGCTTGTGATAAGATGACTTTAGTATGTATCCCAGGAGTGAACCTGTCAGCATTGAGCCGGTAGAGCTGTATGACCACCTCATAAGGTTTTCTAGTTTTTGTCTTCCTCATTAACCATGAGGCACATCCCAATTTTACTGGGTATTCTAGAATATTATTGGCCTTACAGTTGGGACTTTCACTTGTTGGGAATGCATCCTTACTCACGTTTGCCCAACAGTTCAGGTCTCCTGCTATAACCGTCATCACCTCAGTTTTTACCTCTGATAAATATTTCCAAAATATTTGGTTTTTTGGGTTTTGGTGGAGAGTAGACAGCACCACATGAAGGCCTCTGCCAGTTTTTCTATCTGGATCAGTTGCTACTAAGGTCCTGCTGGATTGGGTCACCTCCATGAATACCAGTTCATTATCTTTTTCAATGTGACAATTGCCACATGATTCGTCCAGATGGCTTAACAACCTATTTGGTGGGACCACGGATGGTTTGTCACATCATGGCACAAGTTCAGCACCATCTCCTTTTGGTTGCCTGTTTGTGTTATATAAATTAAAGTTAATTTAATATTATTATTAGTTTTAAAATGATGAATTTTACCCCTTCTTGTTTGTATGCTCACCATCCCCTGAGCAGTTTTTGTAACGATAATAATTTTCAGCTGCCCAACCCACAGGTATGGGTTTGGTATTATTATACAGTTTGTGCATTAATTTGTGACTTGAGATTGGGTTATTAGCAGTTGTGTCACTGAGGGTGGGCGTGGGGCATTATTTGCTTTTGAGATCAGTTTGTCAGCACTGGTATAATGTTGGTGGCCATTTTGTGCACAGGGAAACCAATCTCAATACCCATCTCACTATTGAAGGACAATGGGGATGTTTTTATCACCATCTCTGGAGTCGCCTTCATCTCTACTGGTGGTGTGGTGGATGTGCCCTCAACCTTCGATCCATTTCCAGCCCCATCATTAGATTTGTCAGTAGAACTAGTATTTTTTCTTGGGACTTTGATCATCTGACTTTGCTGAATTTGTTGACTCAGTAGATTTTATGGTAGCCTCACTTGGTTTATTTACTGATAGTTTTCATAATTAATTTTTGTTCTCTTTTGACTTGTCAGGATTGGAGGTCAATCTATCCACTTTCTGCGCTGAGCATCCCTTTTTTGAAGGATTTTTTGGAGCCCACCTTCTGCCATCGTTTCTCTTCCCAAATAATCCATTCCATCTGGGATGGGCGTGACACAACTGGGGACGGGACTCATTCCCTCATCCATTTTATAGGCTTTGGGTTTGGATTCATGAAGGGCTTGTTGTCCACTTCAGGTCACTTTGCTTCCTCTCACTCCCACGCTTCCCTATGGGCGAATTCCAACCCCTACTGTTACCACTTCATATCCGTGACCTCTATTAGGTTGTGTGGTATCTACTTCTTTGCCTTGCGTCTAAGAAAGGTTTTAATCCCAACTTTGGTGACCCCACTGATGGGGTCATGGTCATACTTATGTGGGGTTTTTCTTCTTTGATGGTGACATTGGGCATTTTGTGGCTGGTCTGATAACAGAATGGCACAGTTTTTTCTCGTCCTCTTGATTGTTGTATATGACCCTGCTTAGATTGGGAAAACGGATAAATTGGGGTAGGGCGATATTATTCAGTTTCATCCACAGCGCCGGTTTATAGAGCGCTACAACGGTTTAAGGGTGAGGCACTTTTCAATATAATCACCAACAGCTTGTCAAAATTCAGTACTACTCCATAGTATGATAAATCAGTCTGATAGCTTCATGTACCCATTCCCTCTCTTGATTAGTTGGCAAGTTTTGGAACATTACCCATCAGATGGTCTGGTTTGTGAATATAGCCTGTTCCATTCTTAGGTAAACTTTCTTGTATATAATGCCGATCTCAAGGAGTTTTTTCTGATCTAATTCGCCTAGGATCAAAATGTAGATGTAACCCCATTTGGGTATCCAGTGGTGGTCAAAATCGCCCCCTGTTAGCACCTTATTGAGCTCTTGATAAATTGACAATATTAGGTCATACCACTCCTCCTCAACCACCAGCTTCGAGTGGATTCAGATTGTCCTTCAGATACAACTTGGGCTCCTGGCAGTCCATGAAGCCACAATTGTAAATTGTTGGACGTACTCGATATGGCTCCATGCACCATTACACAAATTTATGTCCGCTTGAGCTAGTGTGGCACTATATGACTTGGATTTTGGATCTAGTTTAGCTAACTTGGAAGGGGTATTATCTTTCATTATCCAACTTAGAAAATTCAATAAGCGCTGAATCCCCAATTAAGGAACGCCTCAACCTGGCATATGTTGATTCCTCATCAGTTGAAGTTTCTGGCCATTTGTGCACCAATTTCTAGATTTTGCCATTCTAAAGTGTCTGTTAGCGAGTAACCCAATCAGTACCAGAGGAGGGCTGCTTCCAGACTACATGCTGTGTTCAAGTACCTTTAAGGGCTTCCAGCAAAATCAGGCTACGTTGGCACCAGTACCTAACTATTATGCTATCTCATCCTCAATCATTAGTTATGCGCCATGTGGGCTGGTACCCCTGCTTTGCACCAATGGAATGCTTCTGTTTGGCAAAACCTTCAGCGGCATATGGAGTAGCTACTAATGGTTCTGGGTAGGATTTTTCCAGTCCCAGATGGTTTAATTCATATGCCCACTTTAAGCCATTTGTGGCCTAGATTAGGGATCATAACCTCTTTCATCATCAATGCTGCCTGTGGTGCAATTTCGTGTACCAACTACAGTTGAGCTGAATCCAGGGTGAATCCCACAGCATCCCAGTTGGCAGCCTCAGCCAGTGTGGTGACATCTTGCCAAATTTTTATTTCACAATGAGGAACACTTGACCCTGGAGAGTCTCATTGATTGGCTTCATCACTCGCAGATTGGCCCACTCCCAAAAGTGATTGATATTGGCCCTTACATAGAATCAATACTTCATTTCTAATGGGGTAAACCCATTGGTGAACCAGTTGACAGCCTCTTCTAATGACCAATCCTGGAAGGGCCCCCACCCCACCGCCTTATTTTTCATCTAACACGCCTTCATAAAGTCAGATGTAATGGCTAGCAGAATATGGGTATAAGACCAGTGTAAGGCAAGTATCCTTGTAACTGGCCGCAATCCATGGCAGTGCCTCCTCTGGGTAAAACGTGATATTGTGCCATTACAGTGCGGTATTGACTGGAATGGTATGGCAAGCCCATTCAAGGGCGGTCAAAACGTTTGGGAATTACTTTGCACAGTTAATTAATTCTGTTAAACTAAGTCTAAGCTTCCAACAGCTTAGGAATAATTTAGTTGGTATGAAAGTTTTATTATATTCCAAAGCGCTAAGAAGACTGATTCTGGATGCCATCAATGCTTTCGCATCTGCCAGCTTTAGGTCTTCAAGGATGGCTGCCTCAATTGCCTGATATTTGAGAGGGAGTTTCATCCACTTTAATTCATCCTTGGTTCAGATCTATGATGATTTAAGAACATTGCCACATCAAGTGATATCTTAGTGTCAAGCCAGCGCTTAACAGCCCCAGTAGAGAATTTATGGTCCCACCAGATGGCTGCAATGGTGAACATGATTTTTTTGATATCCACTGTGTTGCCATTGAGTATGGGAAATTCAGTATCGCCCATTGTTTAATGTTGTGAGAGGAAATGCCGCAATGCACAAGCATATTCTTCTGAATAAGTGTATAATTCACCAAAGCTCTTGGTGATGACTTGACCACGGTCAGGGCTTCAGCTTCTTCCAGATGCACATTTAGTTTATTCTAATGAACTTTCCTGGGCATCCTATCCTTTGGATCTAGTTCCAGATACCCTCCATCCCCATTGGGATGGTCTCAAATGGTTTTCTTGGACAATTGAATCAACTTTGGGTGGAGGCTTCCCCTGTCAACTGTAAATTTGCCAAGGATTGTCTCCAATGGTTTTCTTGGGTTTTCAGATCAAACTTGGGTTGGATTCACCCCCAACTGACTGAACTTTGTGGTTATAGTCCTTGACATTTTGGTTAGGCGATTAAGTTTAATATCATTTTCAGGTTTTCCCTTACCAGACAAAAAAGATTTTAGTATATTTTCCAAACGATTTGGGCACTCTTCTTTTGCTGTTTGAGTCGGATTTGTACTATAATCCAATTAAATCTTCATCAGGATGTATTGACAATTTTCTTGTGGGACCATGATCCTGCAACCAGGTTGAGGGTTGTTGGAAAATAATCCTGACATTGCTATTCTTATTATCGCTGCATCCCCCAGAGCTATCTTTGTAAGGCTTCTGGTCTCACTAGGGTTATCAGGCGTTGGGGTCTTGTCTCAAGGTCCTCTTTGCATCCCCAACAATTGTTGCTCAAGTTGGCATAAGATGGTGCTTTTACCACTGCATCCCAATTCATTCAGGTAACTACTTTGCTTGTCCAAAGGAGACTGGCAATTGTAGGGTCTATGGCGGAAACTGATCCTGTGGATTTTGTTTATTTTTATGTAATTTTTACTGAAGTTATTTATTTACCTTGTGTGCTTCTTGATTGTGAGTTGTTGCCAATTCATTTTGGGTTGAGCGGGTATCATTGCCAGTTATGCTTTGGGCTGTATTGGCTGAAAGCCATCCAGACAGTGTTTTATCCATCTTGATGTACTTATGTATAAGGGGCATATAGGGCATAAGTAAGCTGTCCGTTTATTTTGTGCTTGACACAGATGGGCGGAAGGGCTTACTTGTTCTAGGGAAGGTAGTGTTTGATACTGCTCTATAGATGAAGTAGCTCACTAGCAGGTTGTTATATTCTCTCAGGTCTAGTTCAAGTCACTTTTGATTGCAAATTTGTGATGTTTAGGAGAGAGAAATTACTTTTTATAAGTACTGATTCAGTATCTGACCAATATTTTAGTAAGTATATTAAAATGGACCAGAAGCATTGTCATTCAATTGTATTGATATTCATTACTGAAATAAACTTTATTCTGGCGTTAGTGAACCAATATCTTCAAAGCTACTTTTGCCATATAATATGTTTTATGGCTGGGGGTATGTTCAAAATCCAGGCAAGTAAGAGATCATAGTGAGATGAGCTTGAATCATTATAGTTGGCTATCATTTTGTATAATTTGGTAAATAAAATCGAATAAATTTGATAAACTGAGTTATTTTAGATGGCAAACAGTAAATAGAATATGGGTCAACCAATAAGATCAAATAAATTTAATAAAATAAATTATTGTAGATGGCAATCAATGAATTTAGCATATGAATGTATACAGGTCTGTATTGTGACATTGTTGATATTCCCATAATCTACACATGGGCGTAAGAGTACCATCAGCTTTCTCCACGAAGAGAAGTGGGGAACATACAGGGGAGGTTCACTGAAAAATCGCGCCTTTGGCTAACTTCTCCTTAACGCACACATCTAATGATGCTTCCTCTCATACAGTCAACGGATAAATTGGGAAAAATATACACACCAGATCAACAGTGAGCTTGGAATTACAATCAAACTCTGAATGACCAGGTAATACATTAGCTGAAGCCGCATCATATGTAGATTCCAACCGTTCCAAACAGGAAGGTAAGGGAACTTTTAAAGAGTATTTCGTCAACGGAGTAAGACTGAGTGTGTATATTTTGGGCCAGTAAGGCAAATTGCCCTAAAAGTTGGCTTCATCCAAAAGGACAACTAACTCATGACCATTCTTCATAGTTAAGGACAAGGTATTGTCTTTCAAGTTGGTTCTGACCTCAAACTTTCGCCACCACTCTACACCCAAAATGATGGGGTACAATAGTTTTTGACAGCTTAGAAGTGGTCAGACAAATGATATTTGCCAACTTTATAATACACTGACCCCATAATATTCAGCGTGGAAATACCTTGGGAAGCCCCTTTCCTAGCCATACCACTTGGCGTGAAAATCTGCTCAAGGTAATCGGCTAGGTCTTGGTCAATAAAATTCTCAGAGTATCTAGTATCCACCAAAATTTTAATGCTGTTTTCTCTAAAGGGAATGAAAGGATAGCAGCTAATAAAAATATTCTAAATGATCTTTATTTACAGCAGACAACGCCAGCACCTCCATACAAAAATCTTCTTTAGTCATTAGCATACCTCCAGGGTACATTTCTTCATCATAGAGTTGAGAGGGATATTTTGCCCCCCCCTACTACTGAGGTCACATATCCCACCATATGTTCAACAGCT
This sequence comes from Massospora cicadina, assembly GCA_022478985.1. Lineage (NCBI taxonomy): Eukaryota > Fungi > Entomophthoromycota > Entomophthoromycetes > Entomophthorales > Entomophthoraceae > Massospora > Massospora cicadina. The sequence goes on along the minus strand of JAKSZP010006629.1, from coordinate 21,894 downwards.
GCATAAACATTTTTATAATGTAATTGTAACTCCTTCTCTACCTCCTGGGTTCTGTGGATCATGTTTGTTTTCAAGCGTGGGTTCTCAGGGGTGATTTGACACAATGAAATGGGCACATATCTGAGCCATAAGAGAAGATATATGGCTTGGTTTTATATATATGGAAATGTCATTATAAAACTCGTTTTGGGCCGAGAATGACCCCATATTTCATTTTGGTGATGGGTTGTAAGACGTTATCCATGGCCATCACCACCAGGCCCTTTGTTGATAATCCCACCTGCACCATACAAATGCGGTGCTAAGGAAAAAACAATTTATTTGTGTCGATTTTATGAAATTTGGTGGGAAGTCAGGGAATCACAACTCTGAGATTTCAAAGTGACTGTAACACATATGTATGAGCAAGTAGGGTGGGTATTTCCCAGTTGGAGGCAGCAAGAATAACGCCAAGATGCTCCAACCATTTGTAAAATGATAAAATGGAGGTGAGCCCCACTATAGCCATGACCAACAGCTGCCACACTATTCACACTTCATAAAAGTCCCACATGAATAAAGGTCATGAATGTAAGAAAAAAAGGGTTGGTCATCTAGTGTTAGGAGTGTATCTATAACTCTAAAGTTCCATGTGTGGTGGTGCACGGTGTACAGGCCCAATGAAAGGGAACCAGTTGTCAGTATTAGAATACAGATAGCCCCACAGAGGGTGCTTGAGCTGAATTGACACAGGGCGAGAATGGTTAGCAAAATTCAAGTAAAGAGGGATTGAACAATCAGCAAAACTTGGCTGTGCCCCAAAGGACAGTTCATAACCAAGCTTTAAACAGGGCTTGAGTGCACGGGTAAACCTTTTGGAGGTAACCTGGGAGGCCCAGAAGTAAACCTGGGGCTTTAATAACTTTAAAACAAATAAATTGGCTAATGTGATGTGAGACCTCCTTGAAAAGATCTGTGCACAGTTTCACCCAAGTCAAAATAAGAAAAAACGTAAAACTGAACTAGTGGTTTACTGAGTGGAAGATGATCAACAAGAAAGCTTGGTCTCAGCAAACATATCTAAGCCAACTTGGGGAAATCATCAATCAGAGAAATTGGTACTAAGCATTGATGCACCAATAAGTGCACGCTTCCATCTGACCAGGTAATGTACTTCAAAATTGACCTTACTTGAGTGATTAATTGAAGTTGAGCCTGACCTGAGTTGATAATTTCAAAAATTGAAAGGTTTTGAACCCCATTCATGTTTATTTAAATTGAGCCGTCATCATTTAAAAGATAGCTCGTCTACTTTAATGCAAGGGCTGAAACAATGGGCTGGGAGTTGTGCACCTCATTTGTACCAACCTGGACATACCTGGCCTGTACCCAGCGTCGGTCCAAGGTGTGCTTCAGGTCAGGAAGGTCCTGCAACTTGACCTTTTGGACCCCTGATTCCCAACCTTATCCTTGCTGTTGGCGCCCTCAATTAGGTCATTTAAACATGACAATTTAGGCTAAATTACTGTATTGATAGCTAGAAAACATTAGGCCAAAGTAAGAATATTATAAATATAACAAATGTGGAAAATTAGTATTATTGCAAATAAAAACCATATACCTCTAAAATAGCAGACTAGGTGCACCTTTAGTCACTAAAAGTATAAGGAAATTGGCTAAAGTGTACATTCATTTTGAAAAGTACCCCTTAAAGAGCTGGTGGACATTTCATTTTGCAGACTAAAAATAAGCATGCTGTAGGCCGAGTTCAACCAAAAAGGGAAATGTTGGCCATTTGCAATATTCCAATGTCATTAAGAGTTCATTTAATGGGACCATCTAATACGAAAAAAAACAGTTCATTTAATAATAGTAAAGATGTGAAAGTCAATGAAGTTGGCCAAAAGTCCCTGGCTGATTCTTGGTGGAGCCCTGTTAATTGGGAAACACCAGTTTGAAATCTGGGCACTAGTATTAAAATTGGCTGATCAGATTACTCTGACCTCACCATATACCTTGAGAAATTATTGGAAGGCACTCCCCCAACCCCAATGAAGTCCTTCAACGCACCTTCATTGGGCCCCCTTTTTATAGGCTTGGTAGGGGTCCCCCAAGGTGCAATATATTTTTCAGGTGGTGATTGGCTTAAATTTATAAAAATATTACATCATGGGTACATTTGGGCCAATCAAAATTCCTCTTCCTTCGTTCCACTGCCCTGATGTGAGTTCCCAAGCTATGATATATTATTCCTGTATATTTCCTAATTTGGATTTGTGTATGTTATTCTGAACATATTCCTAAATTCTCACTCAACCCTTGAAATTACTTTAAATACTAGACAGTTGGAAATTGATTGGTATAATTTTCCCCTTTATCGCGCTTATAATAAAATCATAAAACCCCAAATTTTATTAGCGCTTCATTTTTAATTTAAATTTATTATAAAACATTTGAGGAAACCAGCCAGCGTAAAGCACCAGCAAGCAAAAAACAGACGGCTTCCCACAAGAGCTTAAATTGATAAAAAACAACTAGAATTTAAATCACATGTCATTTCAAGGACAAAATAAAACTCTCTTTTCCTATTAATCAATTATAAATATGAGTAAAACTATTGAAAAATGGTATGACTGGCCTATATAGCCTAATTATTTTCCATATTGTATCTTAATCGCTGGAGAAGGATTTGAACTTGGGTAGTAAATTTGGTGAATATAGTGGATCTCGCTGGAGCCTCAATATGAGGTAAAACCAGACAAGTCACCAAATGATTAATAGCTAAGCAGAAGAGTCAGAATTGGCCCAAGCAACGAAGATATGAGAGGGATGGGAAGACAAGAAGGTGGTCTGTATTTATATACCATAGAGAAGAAGAGTGAATAGTAGGAAGAAGGAAGTGCATGCATAAAGAATCTGCTGGCTGTATTAAAAAAGTAATGTGGTTGAGGTGATTGCCTGTTATTTTATAAGTTTATTAATTTTAATTATCAGACCAACAATCTCCATATCATTTGTCTGTTGCTCAGTGGGCTCAATCCTGTGCAACTTCTTTGGCGTATATCAAGTTTAACTCAAATTTATAACAATGGTGCTCACTACAGGGGGCCCATTGATTAAAATACTGAAGAGTCACATATTAACCAGGTAATGGCCTAACAGGCTCCAATTGACGGGGTACTTCCCCAGCTCATTGAGTTATCCCAATATGTGGAACTAAAACTTGCTTTGGATACCCTACTCCAGATGCAGAAAATGCTTTTTCAAGAAAATAAGGGTATAAAAGATCAGCTTGAAAAAGCCTTCCGGCTTTTGCACTTGGTTGATTGCCATGATAACCAACTTGCTGACCGCTTGGATGAAACTACAGAGCGGCGAAACTGTACAGAGCGCAAATTGGATAGGTTTGCTAGGGAGGGAAGGGCTGCATCAACAAGCTGCCCCCATTTAAATGTGACAGAAACATACATGGGGTTTTCAAGCGGTTCAAATTTGCAGTGGAGGGGACTCCAAAATCAGCATAAGGCTAAGCTGTTGATTTCATCCTTTGATGTCAGAAGCGCTGACAAAGTTATGTGTTACCTCCCAAGCAGCTCTGTTACTTACCAGGAGGTAAATGAGATGGTGCTGCAGTTATTTGGCAGCGTAACAAAGATGTCACAACAAAAGGTTGAGTTTTTAACTATTAGTTTTACTGGAACAAGTCACTCATAGAGTTTGGTGAACGCTTCACTGATGAAGCACTTGTGTTAATAGGTCAGGGATGTTATCAGAGGGCGACATGGGGATTGTAATGACTGAGGCGAAGCCATACTGCTAACTCTTTATTACTGTGGCAGCAGTCTTGTAGAATGATGTATCCCTGCTTAAAATTATCAATTATTTATGTCACCTATATGTCACTTTTAGCTCTCCCAATGTGGAATGAAAAGTCCCTGTGGCTGCTACTCAAGCTTGGAAAGAACTGATTGACAGCAACTCAGTTATAATCCATTGAGTAATACTCAACAATTTAACACTGGACGGGTCCTTTACAGCCTCCTTATGCTCAATTGGCTCATCCTCAGCTAAATTTAAATCCATCATTTAACTTCTGATTTGGACCTTTGGGGGTGATACGGAGATGTGAGCCATTTATGAATGCTTATTTCTTGTGCAACCAAAGAGGACATTATGCGGCTAGTTGCCCAGGTAACCCACATGTTCATGCAGTACTGGCCACCCTTATTGAAAAAGGAAAAGTTCAAGCGTAGTAGAGATAGGACGCTCTACTTCCACTAATCCAAATTTATTTGTCCCTGATGATTCCAATGAATCGCTTTGTGTCAATCCCAGTACTCACCCCAATGACTTATTATATCAACAAATACCCTACAATATCTCATTCTATACTGAGGGAGATTTCAAAATAATGCAGCTTCAGAGTTCCGCCATGAGGTACAAAAACCATACGCCTAGAAAATTCTCGAGCAAAATGGTGCAGTTGAAGCAGGACCCTCACCAAATGTCGCAGCTCTAGAGGGGGTGAACGTGGCGATTCTAGTAGAGAAAATTACTCAAGAGTATCCTCATGTGGGCATTGGTATTATCACTTTCTGGATAACAAAAAGCCCTTGGATGTTACTGTAATAAACGCCAATGGTTCTTCATATTCAGAGTGTACCTACTGTTATATTTTTGTACAAAATACCAAAATCTGGGCATTTATAAATACTGGTGCTCCTGTTAATATCATACCCACCAAACTCATGGATAAGCTTCCGCTGAAGCCTGATGTGGAATACTGAGTAGTATATAGGACTGCGAGGGGCACATAGCACTGTGCCAGAGGGCGCTCGCAGTGCGTTGCCTCTGAGGTTTAGCTTAGTCAGTGCATCCACACCAGCGGTGGTTCTTCCCAACAATAATTATGATAAGTTGATCAGGGCTGCATTCATGTGGCAATTTGGGGTGGTTGTAAATATGGCAGAAAAAACCTTCAATATTTTGGGCTAACGGATCCCCATTCATTTTACCTCCAATGGAGTCCTGAAGTACCCAATCCAAACCAATCAAATTAATCTCGTGTATAATGACGTTGTGAATTTTGTTAAATATTGGCAAAATGAAGCGGAGGACCAGGGCTCTGCCTACCCAGATTTATGAATATAATGGAATTCCACTCTGGGCTGCGAACACTTTATGTATACCTTCTGGGCATCAGGTCATAGTGGGGACAGAGCTTAAAATAGATGTCCCTGAAGGGCTATATGGAGGAAATTGTGGAGCCCTACCAGCATTCTCAGCTCAGATCCCATGTGGCTTCTGGGCTACTGTTACCAGTTCATGGGAAGTTAAAGTGTTGATAGCAAACCTATAGATGGAGTCTATAATGGTCAAAAGGCACCAAGTGGTGGCTTATCTACGGCTGACTCCTATTGTTGAGGTGCGCCGTATTCATGATTTTGGGTATTGGAAGGACCTCAGCCTACCTGTAAGAATTCCATCCATTGTAATGACCCTGGTTCCACATGAGGCCTTAGCTGGGCTGTTGGAGGATCAGAAAGATAGGGTGATGGCGCTGTTTGACAAATACAGAGGAATTTTTGCATACTATGACCATAATTTGGGATGTGCACACAGAGTTTTGCATTATTGGATACTGACCACCCACCCATATAGTCCCAGCCTGTCTGTTTCTCGAGAGCCTCAGAAGAAGTTGTATTAGAGGACGTGGACAAATTGATTGAACAGAGGATGTTAGTGCCATTAAAGAGTCTCTGGGCATCACCGGTGCTAATTGTCAAGAAAAAGAATGGCACTAACCAATTAGTAATCGACTACCAGAAGCTTAATAGTATCACAAGAAAGATTCATATCCACTTTCACAAATTGTTGACAATCTAGATCGTTTGGACGATTCCAACTATTTTCAACTATGGATTTGATATTGGGTACTGGAAAATTGAGTTGCTAGTGGCGGAATAGGAAAAGTGCGCTATTTCACCTTAAAGAGGTTGTTTCAGCCTTAACATATGCCACAGGGTTTGTGCAATGCCCCAGCTACGTTACAGCGGGCTATGGACAACAACTTGGGGGACCTAAAGCTGTCCTGCATTCTAGTCTACTTCAACAACATCATTGTGTTCTCACAGACACTCACAGAGCATCTAGACTACTTAGAACAAGTGTCCGACAACTGACTGATGCTAATATAGATATAAGCTTTGGAAATGCCACTTTTTAAGGAGCAATTAGAATACTTCAAGTTTGTAGTAGACTCAAAAGGGCTTAAACCTCGGCCAGCCAAGGTAGAAGCTATATATAAGGTGACTTGGCCTAGTAATAATAGAGATGTCTAAGTGTTTTTGGGATGGTTGGTTACTAATGGCAGTTCATCCCTAGCTTCAGATGTATTGGGGCTCCACTCTTTGAGCTATTGAAAAACGCTACCTTTGACATGACTGAACGTTACAAAATGCTTTTGTTATTCTGAAAACTGCGTTGGCTAGCGTGCCAGTTTTACAATACCCTAATTTTGATAAAAGAATTTATTGTGCAAACGTGCACTTCACTTTCCGCTGTAGGGAGTTATTATCCCAGGAGGATAACAATAGTGTGGAGCACCCTGTGCATTTTATAGCCACAGCCTAAATTTTCATGAATGTAATTATACTATGACTGAGCGGGAGTGCTTAGCGGTGATATATGCATATTAACAGTTATGGTATACCTTCATGTGGTTAAATTCAAAGCGGTCACAAATTATGAATCTCTGCGGTGGCTGCAGAATCCGCAGGAACATGAAGGTTGGCTTGCACGATGGGCCCTGAAGGTCCAAGCCTATGACTTCAAAGCTTGTACAGTGGCCAGAGGCAAAACACCAGATTATGGACTGTCTCTTGCTATTACCAACAATCTGTCATGGTTTGAGAATGACATGATAATGGATAAAAGTACCAAGGATAAAGCTGCATGTCAGGAGGAAAAATTAGTGAAGTTGGCAGGCCTACTTGACCTTAAACATACCTTGGAACAACGCTGGGTTAAGGCGAGTTATGCCAGGTTGGTTCTAGGGATCTTAGAGAAGTTCATCCCTATACTACAGCATGTGCATTAAAATGAACCAGCTTTTGATTAAAAATGTTGTTTTGCTTCAATTTCTCGGTGAGTGGGGTTTCAGGATTTGAGATAATGAGAAAATCAAATTCCCATTTCCAAATTGAGCCATAACATGTCCACTCTTGAACCTATCTGAACAAAAATGACTTCAGGATTCTCATCCCCAATTCCTGAGTCACATGGGGCTGCGTTTCCACAGATTTGGTCAGGTGGGCAGCAAAATACATTTAGGATGCCCATGAGGCGGTCAATCAGGAAGACCAGGAAAGATCCTGAATGGATGGGGATGCAACGATCCTCAAGGCACCATGTCCCCACTCACCCTATAAATATTGATACCTTTTAACCTAAAATTTGGTATTCTAACCATTTTTCCGTTTCTTCTTGACCAATTTGTGGACTTGCAGCTTTGAGCCACCTTTGGACCTCAGCGACAGTCTAATGAACTGTAACGCTGACAAAAATGGTGCTAACCAAAGGGGCTCTGAGCTGTCATAAGTGAAAACGTCTATCACAAACAATGGAAAATACTAGCAGCCCTGAAAACCAATACGCTGGTTGGTCAAGCAGCGTTGCCTAATGGATCAGTATCTCACAATATAAAATACCACCTGCTCGACCTGAAAGGGTAGAATTCTAGGCCGCATTCCAGTTCTCCTTGCCCTCTATTAATGGAAGTCAGTACCATTTTCAGTACAAGAAACTTAATGATGTTGTCCAACAATTAATAAAAGGCATCTACTCCATGGGTGCCCGCTCCAGCCGTTCCCATGCTGTCAGGATTGTGATCCTGAACAATTTCCAGTTCTTTTTAACTGAGTGTCATTTTTCTAATTTTGCTAGATATTCAAATTCGATTAATTTTTTAATTCACTTTATTTGGTTCGATTCAATTTGAGATAAGACATTTGTTTGATTTGGTTCAATTCAAATTTAATTATTGTCATCATCCATTTTTAGGAATTTTCTTTAATTATAGTCGCATTTAGGGTCTTCCCACGCAATTTTGGGGTCATATGGACTCTAAAACTGAAGTGCATTGTGCAGTACCCTCAATGCATCAATTTATTACCTTACATCCCTAATCAATTGAGGTAATCTACCCTCAATACAACATTTTATTGCCTTACATCCCTAATCAACTGAGGTGATCTACCCTCAATTCTTATAATATATATAAACCAGGCTAGCTAAGAGTAATCTTAAGCTAGCATAAAGGATTTCAATACAATTTGATCTTTATTATCTTTTATATTAGTTATGATTATTTGAAACCTAGTACTTTTATTGCAGTTCTTCCTATCCAATGTGCTGGTAAATATTGTGATGCCAACTGCCCAGGCTCACTTGCCACCTCTAAACCAGAACCCATTATCGAACTTCTTATTGAATAACTTGCCAAAGGGAGAACTTTACACCAAGACCTCAAACATTCCACCTTTCATGTACCACTATGCACCCATTTTCCTTCTAGGATATATAGTGGTGTACATGATTATAAAGCGTTTCAGAAATCATTAGAACGTTACTCTCTTCTTGCTCACCTTACACAGGTCCTCATGGTGGGAGCACCAGTGACCACAAACCTAACTGGATATAATTTCAAGGACTTTTTACTCCATATCATAATGAAAGTCACCTCCAAGCTGGTGCCTTACACATGCCTCTTCCATCCCCTCTACCATGTGGGACCTTTACAACTTGTCCCAACAACCATCAGGAGAACTTTTACTGGGTTATGAACCCTACCTCCACAACTTTTTTCACCCAGCTATTCATCACCTACTCCAACTAGTTGGGTTGTACCATCAAAAGGTCTCCCAAAAACCGGAGCTCGCTCAGGCCCTGCACACTCACATCGTCAATTTTTAAAATTCAGCATCCTCCTTTGTTCACAACAACCGTGAGGCCATTATTAATAATTGACAGTTGATCAACGAGGTCTGAGACCAAAGTGTGGTGTTAATGGGATCTCTGGCTTTCTTGAGGACTAACTGCGTCAGAACGTCCAACTTCTTGAGGTAACATTTAATCAGCGCTCCTCCAAGTTGAGGATCTGATATAATCCCTGAAACAATACTATCATGAGCTAGCCTCTCATGACTACCCCTCCAGGAGTGAAGGTCCTGAAGGGCCTAGGGGGCCTGAAGGCTAAAAGGGCATGTAGGACATAAAGGGCCAGAGGGTCCCCGTGGACCTCCTGGGCCCCCAGGTCCCTCAGCACCTACTATTTTGATGGCCCTGAGGACCCATGGCGGAAGGATGTGATAACAGCCTTGGATGACCTACATGATCAAATTCAGGATGTATCTCAGGGATGCAAAATATGAGTGGATGGAGTCCCCCTTGACCCTAGGGTCTCCATTGAGGCACTGTTGGACGAAATGGACAACATCAGTGCCTCCACCAAGCTTTCCAATACTTGCATCTTTTCGCTCAAACAAACTTGTTGAGGATTAAAACCTGTTTGACTACCCTCAAGAGCCGGCTTCACTTCAGGGCGCCGACATTTAATCCCTGAAGGATCAACTTGAAAATAAGGCTTTTGTTTCCTTCCTCAACCAAAATTGGGATGACATCCAAAAGGATTTTGAGGATTTTCGGTGATGTCTAGACCAGCATGCCCCATGCAACTATGCGGAAACAAGATTTCAGAGCCAGCGGCCATCCCTGGTGTTAACACTCTTTCCACTCCTATTGTAACTAACTTTTCACTAGTTTTAAAGAAAGGTTCATCCCTGGATAGGAAAGCATTGCCTCCTTCCTGTATGCATATAAGATTTCCATGGAGGAGGACACCAACTAGCAGAAGGTAAAGAATATCCACTCCTGTCTATATAGAACTACCTGGTATATCATAACTCCCCATTTGAAGGAGTGCAACACCTGTGAACAGGTCCATACAGCCTTAATCTAAGAGTTTGGCAGCAATTAAACCCTGGCCAACCAAAACAGGCATTCATGGGTATCCGCCTGAAAAAAGGAGAAAGCCTCATGGAGTTTTCCAACTGTTTTTATGCCCAGGCATAACTCTTAGTCACTACAAACATATCACCCTGGATGATGCTATTACGCTGTCATCTCCACGTTGGAATCCTACCCTGAGGTTCAAATGCATATGAGTGGGAAAAAAAATGGGTTTACCTGTATCTGGAAATCAAGGAAGCGCTTAACAAGATCCCTAAGTCGACTCTACACTTAAAGCTACATTTACAGGCTCCTCTAACCGTCCTATAGTCCATGTGGTCAAAAACCAGAAAAGTCCTCAACATTGATGCACTTACTTTAATGGTTTTAGACACAGTGCCAAGACCTGTTGAAAACGACTTGCTGAGGAGGTGGTAAAATGGCTGTCAGAATGAATGACGAGGCGCTTCATGCTGACATCCCTAACCATCCTAAGAATCCTCCATAACCTTGAATGAACCAGGAGCTATTGTACCTGGAGAAGAAGTTTTGGTATACAATGATAATAAAGAAATTGATACTGCTTATTTTTCTTCCATTGACTCTCCCATGTTCCTCATGCTGCCGCCCCAGTTCAGAAGTCTTGTTACCCAGGTTGCAGTTCAAGTTCATAAAATTTTAGTCCTTGCCATAGTTGACAGTGGCTCCTCTGTGAACATCATATAATCCAAGCTAATGCGTGTCAGGATCGCTCCAGATATGCCACACTATATGTTTATGTCATGGCTGGCCCTCAATGTACCCAATCTATAGGGGCTTATTCCTCACTACCATTGCGGTTTGGAAAGCTTGCTGTAAATACCCCTGCTGTCACGCTGGGTAACCTTAGCTATGACCTGCTCCTCAGGACTCAGTTCCTTTGTGACTATTCAGCAGTACTCCATTATTATGGCGGCTTACTATCCCTACTAGGGCATTGGGTCCCTCTGATCTTCAAGACCTCTCAATGTTCTGGAACTGAGTTCAAAGCTCAAGCCTGTATACTGGAGAGTGAATGCCGAATTGATCAGCTTGAATATCTCATTAGGGGCTCCCAAGTCTGATTGCCCCCTCCTGCTGTTGATGGGCAAGAGGGCATGACGATCTATTTACCTAGAACGACTACAATACCTCCAAGATCCCAAGTTATTGCCAACACCTGGGTCCATGTCAACATCCTCTCAGGATGCCTATTGGAAATTCAAGTCCTAGACAACCCGTCCATGAAGGAGATGCTAACCTGCCCAGGGATCCTAGATCCACCTTAAGCCTGATCTATATCAGTGTTGTTGGCCAACCTTGCTGACAAACCCAAAATAGTAGTCCTAGCAGTCCTGCCTCCTATTTCCGCCTTATACCAGTGAAGGTAATTGCTGATGTCCGAAGCTTTGAGGACTTAAGAGATTTCAGTTTAGAGACACCTCCATTAATCAGCCTGGTCAACACCAATATCAGCAAGGACCTCTCAGATGACCAACAACATAAAGTTCAAGAGTTTTTGGAGGAGTATTCTTACCTATTTTTGGCCTTGACCTATGACTTTGGAAGAATGAACGGAGTCCTACATCATGTGGAAACTGGGGATGCTCCCCCTTCTGGTCCCGACCTTACCAAAAAAGCAAGGTTGAAGAAGCCCAGGTGGCAGTGGAACTCAAACAACTTCTTGATGCCAGACTTCTGGTTCCATCATGCAGCCCTTGGGCCTCTCCTCTTCTGCTGGTTCAGAAGAAGGATGGCAGCCACTGGGTGGTGATGGACTACCAATGACTCAATTCCATCAGCAAGAAGGACAGTTATTCTCTGCTTCAAAATGACAATTCCTTCTGTCTGCTTGCTGGATCCCAGTACTTTTCCGCCATGGACCTTGCCAGCGGATATTAGCAGTTTGATCTCGACCCTGAAGATTAAGCTAAGTGCATGCTCATAGCCAACAAAGGACTATTTGAGCCCACAAGGATGCCCCAGGGCCCTTGTAACGCCCCAGCCACTTCCAAAGTGCCATTGACAGGATCCTTGGGGGACTTTAAGCTTTCATGCATCCTCATCTACCTAGATGACATTACTGTCTTCTCACGAACCTTTAATGGGCACATTGAGCATCTCATGGAAGTCTTCAGTCAGCTATGGAAGGCTTCCATAAAGCTTAAACCTTCGAATTGCTCTTTATTCCAATCTGAACTGGAGTTCCTGGGACACAAAGTTTCCAAGGAGGGCATCCAGCCTATACTGGACAAAGTCAATGCCATAGAGAGAATGACATGCCCTCAAATCTTAAGGGATATCCAGGTCTTCCTAGGCACGGTGGGCTATTATCGTCAGTTTATCCCCCAGTTTGCCGACCTAGCCAAGCCATTGTTCTACCTCCTGCAGAAAAATATGTTTTTTGAATGGCGGCCTGAACAAAAACAGGCTTTTAATGCCTTGAGAACTGCTCTATGTAGTAAACCCATTCTATTTCACCTACGCTTTGACCAACTCTTCTTGTTATTTACAGATGCAAGTGATGTTACCATTGAGGCAATTCTAGCTAACATGATGAAAACCAAGTTGACCATTCTGTGGCTTCCTTTAGTAGGATGCTGAGTAAAGCTGAACAGAACTATAGTGTTACCAATAGGGAGTGCCTGGCTTTCTTACTAGCCATCAAACATTTCCAGCCTTATCTCTACGGCGCTCATTTTACTATTGTTACAGACCACTCCTTGCTCTGGTGGCTCCAGCAAACGAAGGACCCAGATTGCTGACTAGCCAGGTGGGCTTTACAGCTACAGAGCTATGATTTCAATTTAGTCCATTGTGCAGGCGCAATTCACCAAAATGCAGATGGCCTCTTCAGGATGCCAGTACTAGCAGCTCTGACCCCCAAGAGGGCAGGCTATATGATCTAATAGGCTGACCTGAGCAGTGAAAGCTTTAAACTCCCGAGTTCCAAGATGAACTCCAAAGGATGACTTGAGACACTCAAATTAAATATGGGCTGCTTTACAAGAAGGTCAATAAGTAGTGGCTCCCTTATGTTCGCCCCTCCTTCTAACTGATGTTATTCTAGAACTCCACTCTACAGTGGGACATGAGGCCGTTAAGAAGACTCATGAATGTCTGAAGTCGCTATGTTACTGATAACAAGTAGTAGAAACCATCCAAGAGGTCTTGAAGCATTTTTAACTTGCTGATTTTAAAACTGAGCCGATCCTCAATTCCAACGCTCATTTGTTGCCCTGACTGGGTCCTTCAATTTAGTTAGCATTGATGCGCTGTCTCTCTTCCCACTGGGTTACATGGCTATAAGTATATTCTCCTAGCCGTGGACCACCTAACCAAGTGGATTGAAGCGATTTTGGTCCCAGATGCCACTGCCGAAGCCACAGCTCTCTTTCTTGTTCAGTCCATTTTCACACAATATGGGTGCCCCCAAACCTTACTTTTGGGCAATGGTCTGAACTTCACTTCACAGGTAGTACAAAAACTTGCCTCACTACTTGGCACTACCCAGATTTTCGCTGCCCCTTACCACCCATCTACTAATGTGGTGGTATAGCGCACTAATGGAACTCTTATTTCCATTTCATGAAAGTTGGCCGCCTCAGATCCTGCCCGTTGGAACCACTACCTACCCAGCGCTTTGCTTGCCTACAGGGTAAGCTACCACCAAGTCATCAAGATGTTCCCATTCAAAGCCCTATATGGGCGTGCACCTTGGCTACCAAGTAGCATCCAGCTCTTGCTCAAGACCTTCACAACTAAGAACTCTTAATTAACTATGAGAGCATTAGCCAAGCAAGATTGTCCAGCTTCAAGCCCTAGCCACGCAAAGCATCATCACCACTACAGGAAGAGAGACGTTTCAATTTAATCTCAGCTGGCCTTCCTTACTAACTTTCTCAATTAGGTGACCTTGTTCTCTTCTATCACCGTCAACCTGAAGGCTGAAAAAATAGGCTAGACATTCTTTGGTCTGAACCCTATAATGTTATTCATAAGGTGAAGTCTGAGTACTCCTTTGTCAATGTCAACTAGAAGACTGTGTTCAATTGGGTTCATGTCTGGTTCCTTCAGCTGTATACCCCCCTATGACAAGATCTTAAGGGGGTATTGTCAGGATTTGAGATAACAAGCAAATTGAATTCCCCACTTCTGAATTGAACCATAACAAGTTGACTCTCAAGCCTATCCAAACGAAAATGACTTCAGGATTCTTATCCTCAATTCCTGAGTCATGTGGGGTGGCGTTTCCACCGATTTGGTCAGTTAGGCAGCAAAATACATTGAGGATGCCCATGAGGCAGTCAATCTTGAAGACCAGGAAAGATTCTGAATAAATGGGGCTGCAACAATACTTAAGGACCATGTTCCCACTCAACCTATAAATATTGACACCTTTTAACCTAATAAAATATTCAGTATTTTACCAATTTTTCTATCTCCTTATTAACCCATTTGTGAATTTTCAGCTTTGAGTCACCTTCAACCCTGGCAACATTCTAAAGAACTGTAACGCTGACATGGGGTCTTGAAACCTATTTGGCTTTTGAAATTTCCGGCTAAGGTCAGCCTTATCTACAATAAATAACCCAAGTTTGGTCAATTAATAATTATTTTACACTGTCCAATGAAAGCATGCATTTATTGGTGCACCTCAGTTTAACACCACTTCCATTAATCAGTTTATTCCCCCAAGTTTCCTTAAATTTGTTCACTCAATACCAATCTCTCTCGTTGGTCAACTTCTTCCTCATAATAAAGAACCCTTCATTAGTATACGTTTTTATATGTTTTTTTGGGTGAACCTGTGCGCAGAACTCTTTGAGGAGGTCTCATGCAACGTTAGGCATTTAATTTAAAAAACAGTAACTCTCTCCTTTAGTGCATCGTTGGTAAGTCCAGGTTTCCTCAACCTGGGCCGCCTATGCACTCAGCTCAGAGCAGCGCTTGGGTATGAACCTCATTTTTTGGGTTCACTTCAGCCTGGTTATTAGTCTACTTTTGGTTCTTTTATCTATTGTTAAACACCCTCGCCTTAAGATATTATAGCTCAAGCACCTTCTGCGGGGCTATACTAACTTTATTACTGATGACTAGTTACCTGGCGTTGGGTCTGTGCACCGTGAACCACTACGCTGGGAACAGGAGAGTTATAGACACTCTCCTTATAATAGCTGACCTACTACTTTCATTTATGTGAACAAACCTTTTCCATGTGGGGCTTTCCTGAAGTGCAAATGGGTGCACCAGCTGTTGTCATGACCATGGGGGCTCACCACTGTTTTCTTTTTTTGAAGTTTGGAGCACCTTGGCATTATTCTTGCTACCTCTGATTGTAAAGTACCCATCCTTCTTGCTCATACTCTCTGGATAGGGACACTTCACGATCCAAGAGTCATAATTCCCAACTTTTCACCAAAATGAAAAAAAAAATCAATACAATAAAATTGTTTTTTTCCTCAGCACTGTGTTTGGGCGGTGCAGGTAGGATCATCAACAAAGGGCCTGGTGATTATGGCCCTGGATAACGGTGCACAATCCACTGCCAACATGAGTATGGTGACATTTTTGGCCCAAAACATGTTTTATAACAACAGGCCATATATATTACTGAGCCATATAGCTTCTCTTGTGACCTAGATATGGGCCCCATTTCAGTGTATTAAATAAATCCAGATGACCAATGCTTGACCACAACCATGACGTGCTAAACACAAAAGGTGTAAAAGGAGTTATTATCTGAATACAAAATTTTTTATGCATGCTGAAGATATGGTAGGATATGTGACCTCATTAGTAAGAGTGGCAAACTTCCCTTTTCATTCTACAATACAGAAACTTGCCCTGGAGGTATGCTAATGCCTGAAGATTTTTGTGGTGAAGTGTTGACATTGTCTTCTATAAATAAGAATCATTCAGGATACTTTTTGTTAATTGTTACCCTTTCTTCCCATTCAGGTAAAATCAGCACTACTAATCTGGTATATACTGGAGCCTCTGAGAATTTCATTGACCAGGACCTAACTGACTACCTTGAGCTTAGTTACTTTCCAGGTGGTATGGTTAAGGGAGGGCCTTTCAAGGTATTCCCAACCTGAAGGTACTAGGGTTAGTGGATTATAAAGTGGGCAAGTATCTTTTGACAGACCTTTTCCAATCAATCAAAAGCCACTTGTACCCCATTATTTTGGGAGTAGAGTGGTGGCGAAAGTTTGACGTCAGGACTAACTTGAAAGACAATACCTTATCCTTAACATTTAATAATTGTCGTAATATTAATTGTTCAATTGTCTGAGGCTAATTTTCAGGGTGATCTGCTCCACTGGCCCAGTATCCACACACTCAGTCTTGCTCCGTTGACGAAGTCCTCTTTGGAACTTCCCTTACCTTCCTGTTTGGAGTGGTTGGAATCTTCGTTTGATGCGGCTTCAGATAATGTATTAGCTGCTAGTTCAAAGTTTGATTACAAGTTCAAGCTCACTGTTGATCTGGTGTGTATATCTTCCCCAATTTATCCGTTGACTGTATGAGAGGGAGCATCAATAGATGTGTGCATTAAGGAGAAGTTAGCCAAGGGCGTTATTTTTCAGCGAGCCTCACCTGTATGTTCCCCACTTCTCTTTGTGTAGAAAGCTGATGGTACTTTACGCCCATACATAGATTATGGGAACCTTAACAATGCCACTATACCAGAATTACATCCCATCCCTTTGGATTCTCAGATTGCACGCTATGTGGAGATGGCAAAACTCTTCTAACTGGATTGCCTAAACGCGTTCAATCCGATCTGGATTAGAAAGGGCCAGGAGTGGATGACCGCATTCCCTACCAGAAAAGGGATCTTCTAATTTCGGGTTATGCTCTTTGGGCTTAATAATGCCCCTGCTATCTTTCAACACCATATTGATGCTGCTTTTGGGACTTGCTGGGGTTATGCGCGGTTGCCTACATGTTTGATATTTTAATGTTTTCCTGATCATGAGTCCCATGTATTACACTTTTTAGCAAGTGGTGGTCAATTTAAAGGCAGCCAACCTTACGCTAAAGATTGGTAAATTTTAATTCTTCAAAACCTAGGTCACCTTTCTGGGAAACGTCATGTTTGACCAAGGACACATGATAACTCCAGACAAGGAGAAAGCAATTCATGAGTGGCCCACTTCAACTTCAGTTAAGGAATTGAGGAGTTTTTTAGTGATGTGTAAGTTCCACAAGGAGTTCATGCGAAATTTTTCTGAAGTGCCAGCTCTCTTGTATAAGGCGAGTGAAAGCAAAAGTGCTTCAGTGGCCCCATTTTGGAGGATGTTTTCCAAGCAGTAAAGTGCACCCTGTTGTCCACGTCCGTCCTTCACCATGTAGATCCTGAAAAGGAGTTCATTGTGTTTACAGATGCTTCAAAACTTTGCCATAGCAGCGGCCATATTAAAGTAGGTGAAGATGGAATAGAGCATCCAGTGGGATATTTTTCTCAGAAGATGTCTCTGCCTGAGTTGAACTATGCCGTTTATGACAAAAAATTATTGGCATTGGTGGATGAATTAACTTATTGGCGTCATCACATGCATGTCTCTTCCCAACCTTTCCATGTACATACATATCACCATGCCTTACTGTATTACTGCGCACCCCATGTCTTAACCCCACGACAAACCTGCTGGAATGAGACCCTAGCCCAATTCTCATTTTCTTATGAGTTTACTAATGGCAATGAGAATGGTTTGGCGGATGCTTTGAGCCGTAACCCTGCACCAGCTCCAGATCCTAGTGAGTTAGAGATGCATAATACCTACTTGATGATTCCCCCAGGTAATATTGTGTCTCAGCTTCCCTCTCCCTTGTCCAACGGTCCAGCACTCGCTCCTCTGGAAAATGCAGAAAAATATGGTATGTTCAGAAAGATAGTCCTTTCCCAGCCTTTTTCAGCCAAACGTGCTATAGTTCTTGCTAAGAGCGCGTTGAATCAAGAGGATATAACCAGGGTTTATCAAGTGAAGGATGATAATGTGTGGTTTTAGGGGCACTTATGGGTTCCCACTGGACCACTTCATCTGGAAATCATCCAGGACCATCATGAAGGATTCACCGTTGGTCATCCTGGAAAGGCAAAGACTCTAGAGCTAATTTATCGCACTTACAATTGGAATGGGTTACCCACCCAGGTGAGCATGTATTTTAAGTAGTGCCTGATCTGCAATCAAATGAAACCAGATTAACACCACTAGCAGAAATATTGGTATCAGTTCAGAAGGCTGAAGGGCCTTGGACTTCCTTATTGGTGGATTTCATTGTGGAATTGCTTGTATCTGATGACTATGATGCCATTATAGTAGTTGTGGATTGGTTTAAAAAGTTCGCCCACTTTATTCTCTGAATAACCATAGTAACTGCGGATGAGATGGTGAGGCACTTCATTGCCCATGTGTTTGCTCTTCACGGGGTCCCCAAGAAATTGTTAGCAATTGTGGACCCCAGTTCACCTCTGCCTTTTGGGAAGAGTTGTGTAAGACTCTTCAAATTTTCCCCTGCCGTTTAGTTACCTATTACCCCCAATCATATGGGCAGACTGAACGAGTGAACTAGTGTTTAGAACAGTTTACGAAGTATTACACTGCCGCAAATCATTCAGTTTGGGTTTCTCACCTTTCTATGGCCTAGTTTAGCTACAACATCACTTTGCATGCTTCTATCAGGTTTTTCCCATTTTTTGCCAACTATGAGTTTAATCCCAACCTCAATATGTAACCTAGTTGTATATTAAGTGTTAAAGCGGTATGGATTTGCTAAGACTATCAAGAAAGTACACAAGGGGTTCTCTACAAGTTTTAAGGCGACAATGAAAGTTTATAAGGAGAACACCGATGAAAAAAGATGAGTGGGACCAGCGTACAAAGAAGGGGATCTCATGATGATTGATGCTTAAAACATCCCTAGAAAGCATCCATCAAAAAATCTGGAACTAAAGAGGATTGAACCTTAACGCATTGTCAAAAAGGTGGGCCACGCCTCATACCTGTTAGATCTTCCCTCTTCATTTCAGATTTTTTTAGTTTTTCATGAAAGCAAATTGATGTTTTTGAGGGGGCCCTCTACCAGAGACTCCCAAGGCTTATCTAGTGGATAGGGCTTCAGAGTGGGAAGTGGAGGAGATAGTAGCCTTCAGCTAAGTAAAAAGAAGGTTTGAGTACTTTACTACCTGGAAGAAATTTGATCCAGCGGAAAACAGTTAGGCACCAGTGCATGACTGCGCACATGCCAATACCTGATTGACATTTTCCACAAGCGTTTTTCCCAGGCCGCTGGACCTCAGTCAAAGCAAACTATTGCCGCTATGAATTTGGCCCCAGCTCACAAAAACTTTTTCCTGTAGCAAGCTCATTGAGGGGAGTGGAGCCTCAAAAGAATGAGAGGGTAATGTCATGGCTTGAGGATAAAATGATTATGGGGACCAATAGCAAGGATAAAGCTGCACGTCAGGAGGCCAAAAAGGTGAAGTTGGCAGGCCTCCCTGACCTCAAACATAACTTGGACCAATTCTGTGTTAAGGTGAGGTATGCCCAGGTTTGTCCTGGGGAAGTTAGAGAAGTTTGGCCCTGCATTACAGAAGGTGCGTTAAAATTAACCAGTTTTCTGATTATAAATGACGGTTTGCTATGATTTTCAGTGAATGGGATCTTGAAACCTGTTTGTATTTTAAAATTTTCATCACATAGCAGCCCTACCTACTTTTGATAACCTGATTTTGGGTAATTACTAAGTATAGTACACTGCCTGATGAAAGCATAAGTTTATTGGTGCACCTCAGCTTAGCACCACTTCCATCAATCATTTATTCTCCCAATTTTCCTTAAATTAGTTCAGTCAAGATATATCTCTCTCGTTGATTAACTTCTTCCCCATACCAAAGAAACCTTAATTAGTATATTTTTTCTATATAATATCTTGGGTGAACCTGTGTACAGATCTCTTCAAGGAGGTCTCATGAAAAGTTAGAATTATTTACAACGGCAACTCTCTCCTTTTGTGCACCGTTGGGCCATCCAGGTTCCCTACAACCTGGGCTGCCTATGCACTCCAGCCCAAAGCACCACTTGGGTATGAACCTCACTTTGGGGTTCACTCTAGCCTGGTTGTTAGTCTGTTTTTGGTTATTTTATCTATTGTTAAACACCCTTACCCTAAGTTATTAAAGCTCAAGCACCTTCTGCAGGGCTATACTAACTTTATCACTGATGATTAATTACCTGGCGTTGGGTCTGTACACTGTGTACCACCACGCTGGAAACAGGAAAGTTATAGACACTCTCCTTACATGGTCACCATTATGGTAGATTTGGCAGACATAATGGTTAAGAAGATGCTTATGGGAAAATATTATGATAAGCTGACACAGGTGATCAAAGTGCTAGATGGACTTTTCCATGACACCTTCTTACACAATGAGGAACTATATAAGCAAATTGGAGAATTGACGCTGAGCTTTCCAAAACCCTCTGCCATGCAACAATTATCTTGTATTCATATAGGGCAGTAGGTCATGAAAGGTTGCAGAAAATGTTGGAGTTTTTGTGACCATTGTAATGGTTTAGTTTGACTCAATTGTTGCATATTAGCTCAAATTCAGATTTTCCAAATATGAGCTGATTTGTTTATACAAAGATTTTTGGTTCGGTTATTTTAGGCATTGGGTTGTGCCTCACCTGAATCAAAGATTAGGCTTGTGCAAGCCTAATCAATAGCTTGAGTGAGGCCCCTGAAGCGCTGCCTTTATAAGGCATGCCTGGCCATTCTGAAGTTCACTTCGGAATTTTTACCCTAGCATGTCCCTTTCCTGGGGAGCATTGTCAGTTGCTCCCCAGATGAGCTCTGATTGGCCGGTCATTTTATTATCCAGAATAAAATAAAGGTTGTTTTGGGGTTTGCATACCTCGCTTACCTGTTGGTCTTTTCCCTCGTTGAGGAGTTTTTCATGTAGGTTGTTTTGGACCAATCCCCCCCAGAGGATTTGGCATAACCAACCAATAGTAGGTGAATGTTTGGCGCTGTCAGTGCACCAAACCTCTCCCTACTCAGTTAGGCTTCTTTGGTTGAATGTCAGTGCTCCAAAGAATTGTTTAATTATATGGCGGTTGGAACTGGGGTTTTTCCATCCATTACAACCATGATACTATTGGGAGAGCATGCATTATGATATGCTTGAGATAGATGCTTGTTGTCACCAGTGTCAAGTAGAGAAACCTATTCACAAGGGGACTAACTTTCATGGAAACTGAAGAAGAAGTTTATATTGGCCTGCCAGTCAGGATGCATAAGCACCCAAAAGCAAGCCAGAATGCCAGAGGCATTGCCGACCAGATGACTTGATATGGAGCTGGGCATTGGGAAATGACAAAGTGTTGGTGAAGCACAAAGGTGAGAATGATACCAACAACAAACCACACTGAACCCACTCCCAACCCAGAGGGTCTTTCTGCAGGGATTGGAATCACAGAGATAGTTTTGATGAGATCCTCGGCATATGGGGCAATTTCAAATGGGGTGGCAAGGAGATGGATTCTCTCTTGCAATTGGTGGACATGCGGCCACATGATCCCCATGTATTGCTGCCAGAAAATTAATGATAATAGGGTTGTAGAGCAAAATATTGGACTTGCTGAAACTAATTGACGACGGAGGGGGCCATAGTGACCAAGAGTACTGGTAAAGTCCATCTGGTATATGGAATGACAGGCCACCATGAAAACGCCATCAGGGATGCGGTTGGAAGAAATAATAAAATTTTTTTTAGTTTTTGGCAAAATTTTATTGAAGTAAAAGGAAGAAATTTGACCAACAATTTTCTTAATGCTATGCAACTGATTAAATAGTGGTCAATTGGGGTAGTGACAA